>CAJUXJ010001064.1:0-182956 GCA_910589775.1 Avena eriantha
TCTTTCACATACCACCTATGGATCCACCACTGTCATTGCATGTGTTTGTTTTCACAAACAACAACCAGAGTCATTGCATGTGTGTTCTTTCCACAATCCACCATGGATCCACCCTGTGTCATTGCATTAGTTGTTCTTTTTAGTAACAACAACTAGTGTCATTGCATGTGTGCTCTCTTCAGAGGACCAACACATGGATCCACTAGTGTCATTGCATGTGTGTTCTTTTTACTAACAACAACAAGAGTCATTGAAATGTGTGCTCTCTTTAGAGACCACCCATGGATCCACCAGTGTCATTGCATGTGTGTTCTTTTCACTAACAACAACCAGAGTCATTTCATGTGTGTTCTTTTCACATACCACATATGGATCACCAGTGTCATTGCATGTGTGCTCTTTTCACAATCCACCCATGGATCCACCAGTGTCATTGCATGTATGTTCTTTTTAGTAACAACAACCAGAGTCATTTTGCATGTGTGTTCATTTCACATACCACCTATGGATGCACTAGTGTCATTGCATGTGTGTTCTTATCACAATCCACCCATGGATCCACCAGTGTCATTACATGTGTGTTCTTTTCAGTAACAACAACCAGAGTCATTTTACATGTGTGTACTCTTCACATACCACCTATGGATCCACCAATGTCATTGCATGTGTGTTCTTTTTAGTAACAACAACAAGAGTCATTGAAATGTGTGTTCTTCTCACATACCACCTATGGATCCACCAGTGTCATTGCATGTGTGTTTCATTTCATAATCCACCTATGGATCCACCAGTGTCATTGCATGTGTGTTCTTTTTAGTGACAACAACCAGAGTCATTTTGCATGTGTGTTCTTCTCACATACCACCTATAGATCCACCAGTGTCATTGCATGTGTGTTCTTTTCACTAACAACAACCAGAGTCATTGCATGTGTGTTGTTTTCATATACCACATATGGATCACTAGTGTCATTGCAGGTGTGCTCTTTTCACAATCCACCCATGGATCCACCAGTGTCATTGCATGTGTGTTCTTTTTAGTAACAACAACCATAGTCATTTTGCATGTGTGTTCTTTTCACATACCACCTGTGGATCCACCAGTGTCATTGCATGTGTGTTCTTTTCACAATCCGCCCATGGATCCACCAGTGTCATTGCATGTATGTTCTTTTTAGTAAGAACAACCATAGTCATTTTGCATGTGTGTTATCTTCACATACCACCCATGGATCCACCAGTGTCATTGCATGTGTGTTCTTTTTAGTAACAACACCCAGAGTCATTGAAATGTGTGTTCTTCCCACATACCACCTATGGATCCACCACTGTCATTGCATGTGTGTTCATTTCATAATCCACCTATGGATCCACCAGTGTCATTGCATGTGCGTTCTTTTTAGTAACAACAACCAGAGTCATTAAATGTGTGCTCTCTTCAAAGACCACACATGGATCCACTAGTGTCATTGCATGTGTGTTCTTTTCACTACTAACAACCAGAGTCATTGCATGTGTGTTCTTTTAACTAACAACAACCAGAGTCATTGCATGTGTGTTCTTTTCACATACCACATAATCCACCAGTGTCATTCAAATGTGTGTTCTCTACCTTTGCCACACATGGATCCACCAGCGTCATTGCATGTGTGTTCTTTTTAGTAACACCAACCAGAGTCATTTTGCATGTGTGTTCTTCTCACATACCACCTATGGATCCACCAGTGTCATTGCATGTGTGTTCATTTCATAATCCACCTATGGATCCACCAGTGTCATTGCATGTGTGTTCTTTTTAGTGACAACAACCAGAGTCATTTTGCATGTGTGTTCTTCTCACATACCACCTATAGATCCACTAGTGTCATTGCATGTGTGTTCTTTTCACTAACAACAACCAGAGTCATTGCATGTGTGTTGTTTTCATATACAACATCTGGATCACTAGTGTCATTGCATGTGTGCTCTTTTCACAATCCACCCATGGATCCACCAGTGTCATTGCATGTGTGTTCTTTTTAGTAACAACAACCAAAGTCATTTTTCATGTGTGTTCTTTTCACATACCACCTATGGATCCACCAGTGTCATTGCATGTGTGTTCTTTTCACAATCCGCCCATGGATCCACCAGTGTCATTGCATGTATGTTCTTTTTAGTAAGAACAACCAGAGTCATTTTGCATGTGTGTTATCTTCACATACCACCCATGGATCCACCAGTGTCATTGCATGTGTGTTCTTTTTAGTAACAACACCCAGAGTCATTGAAATGTGTGTTCTTCCCACATACCACCTATGGATCCACCAGTGTCATTGCATGTGTGTTCATTTCATAATCCACCTATGGTTCCACCAGTGTCATTGCATGTGCGTTCTTTTTAGTAACAACAACCAGAGTCATTTTGCATGTGTGTTCTTCTCACATACCACCTATGGATCCTCCAGTGTCATTGCATGTGTGTTCTTTTCACTAACAACAACCAGAGTCATTCCATGTGTGTTCTTCTCACATACCACACATGGATCCACCAGTGTCATTGAAATGTGTGTTCTCTACAGAGACCACACATGGATCCAATAGTGTCATTGCATGTGTGTTCTTTTTAGTAACAACAACCAGAGTCATTTTGCATGTGTGTTCTTTTCAAATACCACCTATGCATCCACCAGTGTCATTGCATGTGTGTTCTTTTCACAATCCACTCATGGTTCCACCAGAGTCATTACATGTGTGTTCTTTTTAGTAACAACAACCCGATTAATTTTGCATGTGTGTTCTTCTCACATACAAGCTATGGATCCACCAGTGTCATTGCATGTGTGTTCTTTTCACTAACAACAACCAGAGTCATTTTGCATGTGTGTTATTTCACATAGCACATATGGATCCACCAGTGTCATTGAAATGTGTGTTCTCTACAGAGACCACACATGGATCCACCGGTGTCATTGCATGTATGTTATTTTCACTAACAACAATTCGGGTCATTGCATGTGTGTTCTCTTCACAATCCACACATGGATCCACCAGTGTCATTGCATGTGTGTTCTCTTTAGAGACCACACATGGATCCACAAGTGTCATTGCATGTGTGCTCTTTTGACGATCCACCCATGGATCCAACAGTGTCATTGCATGTGTGTTCTTTTTAGTAACAACAACCAGAGTCATCTTGCATGTGTGTTCTTTTCACATACCACCTATGGATCCACCAGTGTCATTGAAATGCGTGCTCTCTTCAGAGACCACACATGGATCCACCAGTGTCATTGCATGTATGTTCTTTTCAGTAACAACAACCAAAGGCATTGCATGCGTGTTCTTTTCACATACCACATATGGATCCACCAGTGTCATTGCATGTGTGTTCTTTTTACTAACGACAACTAGAGTCATTGGATGTGTGTTCTCTTTAGAGACTACACATGGATCCACTAGTGTCATTGAAATGTGTATTATTTTCAACTACCGCCGTTGGCCACAAACAATCGGGACGCAGAACTAACCAGCAACCGCTCTGGGCTTCTAGAAGACCCGATCCCCGATTGTTAGGTGCCGTTGGATCGAGGTGCGTGGATGATAGTGATGTCCTTCGTGAGGGCGATCTGCGAGAAGTCATTTCTGCGAACTTATTGGCCGTGGCAACTACGCTGGGCCAACGTCCTTGCCTTTATCCCCTTAACCTCGGGGCCGAAAATCAGATCGTGTTCCTTCATCGCCATGGAGAGGGAGAGGCCCAAACTCAGCTTGCACGAGGCTCAGATGTTCGCCCACTACGACATACTCGTGCCGCCATTAGCGAGGCTTCCGGCCGGCTTCGAGCTCAGCTACGACGGGGGTTCCTGTCGCGCCGCTCTTGCGCGACAACGCGTTGGGGAGGCAGATCGAGGAGTGTCGCCGCGAGCTGTCGGAGCAGAAGAGGGCAATGGCGTGGTACTCGCGTACTAGCGTGTACTGGCGAAAGCTGTTCAAGAAGGAGCGGGCTGCGTTGATTGCGCTGTGCGGAACCCACCGGCGGGAGATCCACCCGGATCTGCACAACCCCCGAAGGGAGGCAGCGCTTCTAGGTAGTGCCTGGGCGTACGACCTCCACCATTATCGATGCAGCGCGCCGTGAAGAATCCATGAGGAGCAGGAACGCTGCTAGGAACGTCGGCATCGATTCCGACACGGAGGAGGCTGGCGGCGACGCGGAGAACATCGTCAATGATGGAGACTGCGGGAGCGTCATAGTCGATTAGGGCCACGTAAGCATAAATTAAATGGGAAAATTTGCTGCAAGACACCGTTATTTTCTGTCATTTGCTGCAACACACCGTCCGATTGTGTCTTTGCCAGGTACCATTACAATTGAGCGGTGTGTTTTAGCAAACGCCAGAAAATAACAGTGTCTTGTAGCAAATTTTCCCAAATTAAATCTATGTACGGTATCTTAATGCGCTCTTTGGATCTGGGTCACCTGAGTCATGGTCGATTATTGTCATAATCTATATATTTGGCCATGTTTTAGTTGTCTTTGTCTTTGAAACTAGTCGATCGAAACTCGTCCGATCCTGAAAATAAAGTTCGCGCGTTCCCTAGCATATCTGATGGGACAATATGCTGACTCTGCTCCCAGCACTTGATGGCACAACCGTAATTTGGAGTGCGCCTAAGGAGAAGGGATCGAGCGTGTTGTAATAGTGTACTACTCCTATCCAGATATAACTGACTTAGTTTTTTTTAGATATTTAATAAATGTGTCTATACCCAAAACATGTCTAGATACATGTTTTAGGTTTCTCTGTCTTTCAAACTAATCAAAAGTCGCCAAATTCTGAACAAACAAAGTCATTGCGTTCACACCTGATGGGACAATACACTGACTCTACTACTTGATGGCACAACCATAATTCTGGAGTGCGCCAGAGGAGATGGGAATGCAAGGGAGATGGGAACTAGTAGCCGCATCCAAACGCAGGTAAAAAATTAATGTAATAATATTTAAAAAAATATCATCTGGTCCACATGACCCCATCACAGACACGTTGCACGCGCCAGATATAAATAAAGACGACACGGCTAGTTTAGTTTCAATGATACAATTCAACATAGGACGTTACTGTGCCCGCATCTTTCTGCTCCTCTTATTAGTCTGCTAGCCTACGCTGCATTAAGCATCAGTTGATGAGGATAAAAAATATGATAAAATGGCAAATAAAACAATTTTTAAGATTACCTTTCATCCGGAGAATTGTACAAAGATGAAATTGGCAGGGATTTATTATTTCTCCTGCAGTTAGCCGAAAGATCCTCAAGAACATCCTCAATCACCCCTGCAACTTCTTCATATTCTACTACACCTCCATTATTTGCCCTTTCCTACCTGTTCCGCTTACCCTTTTGTTTCTTTTCACACCCTTTTCTCGCCGGCACCTCCACTTCTTCATAAATTGGCTGCTTACGTACGTTTTCCTCCGAGTGCTCATCACCGTCTTCGCGCTGCTCTTCCGCCTGTTCTGGCTGAGAAGCCTCATTTTCTGCCACCGGGGTGTGAACAGGGACAATAGCATGTCTAACTGGGTTTTTGCACAACCTCTTGAAATGGCCGAATCCGCCACAATGTCCGCATTTCCTTTTTCTAGCACCAAGCCTTGGACCGTTATCGGTGGAGGCTATGATCCTTAGCTTTCTAGGCCTCCCAGTGGCCTCCTAAGAACTGGTGGTTGAAGTTTGAACCCTGGATCGATAATCTCCCAATCATTTTCATCGGCCATAGGTGGTACGTTTTCTGCATAAGTTGCAGCAAACTTGTCCACGGAGAAATAGTTGTCGACATAGTTCTCTATTTTAGCTCCGTTACCTCTAAGCTTTAAGATGAAGTAAATTGCATGGTGACACGGTAGACCAGTAATCTGCCACTGCCTGCATGAACAAGTCTTGTTTCCAATGTCTACAGTGTACATCTGTTCACTTCCACGCTTGTATTCTGCATAAACCTCAGCCAATATTCTAGAACTTCTGACCACCCTCATCTTTATCGTTCTCATTGCCCTAGTTCTTGCATTCAGTAACATAACCACCTTTGGAACTTTTTTATGGCCTAAAAAATTTCTTGGACAAATTCTTCGCCTTAAATCTATCTTCACCATTATGCAGTCTTATTGCATCCAACAAAATAACAATTCCAAGTGCCTTCATGCCCGAAATCTTATCATTGAAACTCTCTACCAAATTATTACATACAAAATCCACCTTGCTTAACTCACCAAACTTGCTTCTGGCCCATAGCTTGGTGTGATGTTCCTCAAGGTATTTTTTCACCTTTGGAACTACATACATGTTCTGCAAGTAAGTAGCATGCGTGCTTGGGATGTATGTGTATGCTGATCGCCACAAGTCCTCTTCAAAGATCTTTCCTTCGAACTTCTTCGTGAAGTTAGTAGCGAGGTGCCGCATGCATTCCCTATGCTCAACCCCAGGAAACATAGCATCAACAGCATTCTCAAGACCCTCGGATGCACCGATGTGTATCACCAAGCCTTCAGGGTGACCAATTACTTCCCGTAGTCTCTGCATGAACCATGTCCAGCTTTCATTTGATTCACCCTCAAGAACAGCATAAGCTATGGGTAGAAGCCAATTATGCGCGTCCAAAGCACAAGCAGAAGCAACATGTCCCCTGAACTTCCCTATTAAAGAAGTTGCGCCTATTGCCAAGTATGGCCTGCAGCTGTCTAGGAACCCCTTCCAGCATGCCATCAGCAGACAAAAAATCTCATGAAGCATATCTTATCTGCTTGCTTATACCTGACCCCCATCGAGACCTTTTCTCTCCCTTTCACAACCTCGTAATCGTTGTCAACAACACTACCAGGTGATGTTTTCTCTACCTGAGCTTTGAAACTATACAACATATGAAAACTGTCATTTCACTTGCCTTGAATGAAGTCTAGAGCCATCTCCTTCCCATCAAAGACTGTGTGATAAGGAATCAGAATGTTAAACTTTTTGCTAATCTTTGCTCTGAGTTCAGGTGGTCCAATGTTATGATCCTGCCTCACCCAGTCAAGTACAGTAGCAGCAATCCACTTGGTAGTCGCCGGTCTAATTTTACCACTTAAAGAAGTATTAGGGCAGTTGTGTTCCTTCGTGTTTACTTTGATCTGCATTCGATAAGAATCCAAATAATTCAGAGCTAGTTATCAGCAGAATAAATATGAGAAAGAATGAAACTAAATGTAGCTATTGCAACCTGAAATGGGTGTCCACCCCGCATTGGAGATGCATGTAATCTCCATTTACACACATTACTTTCCCTACAGTGCACCCTAAATCTCTTTTGGTCGCTCTTTTCAATGATAAATTCGAACCCAAATCTGATTGCATAGGTTGCAACTGCATATCTGCAGTCCTCCACATTATCAAAGACAGTCCCCTCATCAATTGTAGGATTGTCCCTGTCAAAGTGTATCACTGGCCTGTCCACGTCTTCGTCGTCGTATCTACATCCCATTTCCACATCTTCACATTCCTCTTCCTCATCAGTCCCATAGTCAGGCTCAAAGTTCGAATCAACCAAATATTCCCTACTCTCCATCCTATCAGGGTCAGCAGCCACGTCTGGATATGCTTTCTCATCATCATCCGCACCGCCACACGTTTCAGTGCCTTCATGCTCGCTTGACAAAGCATCATGCTCAAGGACAAGCTGTACAGATGTTCTGCGGTTACCAACCCATATCCTTGGCATCACCATTGGACAATAAACGCTAATTGGGGGTATGCAGATAAGGAATCACAGTTCTTACCTTTCAATGTGGACGCACGGCACCTTCTCTGGGCTCCATACCTCCAAAGCTCTGCACCCCGCTACCTCTCCCCCCGTTCCGTTGTCCTCTGTGCTCTCCAGGCTTGAAGGAGATTCCGTGCTCTCCAGCCGTGCAGGACCCATATCCGTGCTCTCAACCCTCACAGGATCCATCTCCGAGCGGGATCCGGATCACCAGCGTCGTTGGGCCCCTAACCTAACGGCCGACTCTTGGTTTTCGTTTCCAGACGCGCCTGGGCGGTGGGCGGCGGCAAGGAGACAGGGCATGGAGGGGAGGGGACGTGAGGGGATGGCAGGGAGGGGAGGGCAGGAGGACGACGACCCAAGTGGACGACGAGAGCGGTGCACAACTGAGCGGAGTGGCGGCAGGAGCAGAGGAGAGGAGCGGAGCAGAGCTGGTTGCGACAAAGCATGGAAAATTGCACAATAATGTTTTGGTGGGCGGCACCAGCCCTCGAACCTAGGACACGTGCCATCGTAGGTGGAGGAGGCGGGCCCGCCTGTCAGAAAACATGGCACCTTTCAGCGCACTATGCACGGGGAGCACTTCACGGAATTTTTAGCAGGTCCCACATGTCAGTCTGTTTGATCAAAACTTGCATGTAGTGCATGGCTGGTCCACGTGCTAGTTCCGGAAAAAAGCCCGTTGATCCAAACTTGAATTGGCAGTTCCGCTTCTTCTCCCCCGTCTCATCATCTCCTCGCAGTGGCAGTTCCGCTTCGCCTCCCTCGTCTGTTATCCTCTTCTTCTTCTCCTCGCAGTGGTAGTTCTTCTTTCTTCCTCAATCAAAACATTCCCGCACATAAGCCATGGGCAGTAGCCGGATGAAGAGGAACTAGGCCGATCTCCCAGACGACCCACTTCACAAGATCGCCGACTATTTGCTGGAGAAAGAGGAGTACGTCGACACCTATGCTTCTTGTCGGGAAGTCTGCACTGATTGGCGTCGCACTTTAAAGGTGCCCGAATTCCATCTCAACAACTAGATCATGATAGATAACACACTTCTAGACGTTGGCGACTTCACCTTCCTCAACCTCGCCACTGGTCGTTGCTTCAGGAGAAATCTAATGGACGTCCATCGCAGGTTCACATTCACATCCGATATTTATTGGTATTTTCCATTGTAAACATCTTAGTGCTAACTGATGCCCTCTTCTTCCAAAAGATTCTACTTCATCAGTGTTTCTCGTGGCGTCATCGTGCTTGCTCAGAGGGTGGAGCCATACCAGATTCGGCTTCTGAACCCAATCACTGACAAGTCTAACACTGAGTTTCAAGCACACATACCATCTGATCTTCTGCAATCTCTCGTCGTGACGAAGTCCCCGACGATGGTGTTCGTTTGCACTGATTATCCAGATCATATTGCATGGGCCGATGAGAGCACCCCAACGGGGCAAATCAATGGATCATTTGGAGAAGGATTGTATTCGCCACCTCCTGATACGCTTCTGGTCTGCATGACGGCATTCCGAGGGGAAGTATATGCATTACTTGAGAATGGAGACATCTTGTCGACCAACATCCAGTTAGAGCAGCACGCGAGCACTGTCACGATGGCCAAAATAATGTTGGCCCCAGTCTTTGAACAGGTACGCGGAACCTACAAATTTTACCTTGTGGAGTCAGATGGTGATCTGCTTCTTGTGTTGAACGGGGATTTTGCCAAAGGGCAACCGGTGTTGTACCGGGTGGACACGAAGAACCGCTCTCTCGAGGCTGTCGGTGACATTGGAAGTCGTGCCCTCTTCGTTGGTCACAATCGGTCTATCTCCATTGACACCAGGTTACACCCCACAGTCAAACCCGGTTGCATATACTACAGGAATTTTATCAGACTGTACGATCATGAGGTTCAAGCCTGGGAAGAGGAACCAACAATGGTAATGTATGGCTTAAGTCTGGAACATACAGCGAGGCCTTACCCTCTGTACGAGATACTGGCAGCACACTGCAGACGGAGAGAGTTCTCTAAACATGTGGTGCAGCACACGGGAGCCGACGATGACGAAATATATAGGGGAGAATGAATCATATATTCATCCTATGTTATTTGCTAGCATTTTCAGGTCTATTTTTAGAAGTAGAAATTTGTACTATATTTATATTATTTCGATGATCATAATGCGTATTACCTTTCAGACAAAATTGTAATGTATTTAAATTTAGTACTTCCAGAATTCAAAGTATTTATTTTTAGTAGCTTCTTTCAGAATTCTCTATGTTCGACACAGGCATCAGCTCAACGCCGGAATTCAGGTCCCACATGGAAAATTGCACAATAATGTGTTGGTGGACGGCACCACCCCTCGAACCTGGGATGCACGCCGTCGAAGGTGGAGGGGGCGGGCCCGCCAGTCAGAAAACATGCCACGTCGGCATCCCCTGTTTCTGATGCCCTTTAAAAAATAAAACACGCCACGTCGTTATCCCCTGTTTCTGATGGTGTTGCTACACTCGACGGTACATGGTGGCATATAAATAATATCGTATAAACATAAGGGCACAGTCGTCAACATTTCTAAAATGAAACCCGGTCCCGTCTCCTACCTGTCCTGGTATATTGCCCGATGAGGTGGATAGCCACGACCAATCTTTTTAATACGTTCGCACTCTTATGCTGAGAAGGGAAATAAAGATTGAGCTGTTAATGCAACGAGTGTCGAATTATTACCCTCTAAGGAAATGGGAAATGGTTATTTTCACGCGTGCCCGTAGTCCAAACCTATTGTCAGTCTTTCACTCCCCTTCTCCGACTAACCACAATTCAGCTTGCGCAGCTCCTCCACGCCGCACCAACTAGGGTAACATGGCCCCGCCTAAGCCGCCGCCACCGCGATAGCCGCCGAAACTGGGGTATTTAGCCCCTCTAAGGCAGGCCATGAAGCTCTACTTTAAGGCCGGTCTCCCATTGCCCTGCCAGGCGGATGATTTCCCTGAATGTGCTGAATTGGCCGCGGCGGCAACTACGCCGTCGTCGGCGCCAGATGCGGCAATCATGGCCAAGAGAGCGATGTGGAGAAATCGCGCGGCGGCATTACGGCATGCACTAGGCAATGGGAATAAGGTACGTATCAAATTGTTCATGAGAGCATGCCGCCGCCGAGGGTACACACCCTCGAACAGGGCAGCGCCAAGGTCTAGGAACTCTCGCGTCCACGCTTCGGCCTGGACTACCTTACCTCAGTGGGGTAGGCTGGGAGCACGCCATCTGCGGCAAAGACGCTCCATCCTACGCACCGTCGAAGGCCGTACCGTGGCGGCGACCAAGCGTCTACACTCCCCAAGCTGGATTGTTCGACAGCCGGAGCCGGCGGCGGGCATCAGCTCAGCCCCGGAATTCAGATTCGAGTTCACACGGACCTACGATCCCGAGAAGGAGATGTCGAATTTCAGTTTTGAAGAAATCATTGCGGCGGCGCTGATGGTCCAACTGAACCGGGACTAGCGCATGCAAATCGCTCGTGCATGAACGATGCGGATTTCTTGTAGTTTGGCGGGAAGGCAATAGATCAGTTTGGGTTAAATGATCAAAGAACTTATGTCCTCTCAAGGCAATTGGCCAGCCAACTTTTCTGGTGGAGATCTGTAGTTTCTTCAGTGTAGAATAGTTAAGTTCCGACTGAAGAATGGCTTTTGTAGATGAAATGCTGACGAATTGTTCTATAAACTAGTAGGAAGTTTAGCCCACTTTTGTACAGGTAAAAGACCCTTTTGTATGGAAGTACTACTGTTGTAAGCAAATACTATCAAGTACCTATTTCCTTCAATTACTAGTCATGGTTCAATCTAGTTAACTGGCATCTTTTTATCCCAGACTACAGATTTTGCGTCTGATGTCTGTGCTGCAAACCATTTTTTCCTTTGTCTTGTGTTGCCTGCAAAATGGTCCTGCAGTTCAACGTGTTACAAATGTAGCTACCTTGTACTCCCTCCGTTTCAAAATATAAGATGTTTTAGCTTTGTGAATGAAGTGTATCTAGTCCCCTTTTAGTATGTAGGTTCATCTAGGTTTAGAAAGCACCATCACTAAAAGATGTCTAGATACGCTCCATTCACAAAGCTAAAACATCTTATATTTTGAAACGGAGGGAGTACTTGAAGAGGAGATGGACTAAATTTTCCTGGCATCCACAGAATTGACATTGCTCATTGCCAGACCACCCTCTTTTCATGAGGTTGTCGTTGGTTATTCACAGAAATTATAAAGCACGGTGTTCAACTACATCGAGTCAAACTATTACACGCACACAAACTACATCAAATTCATTACCCACACATACTACATCGATTCAAACTATTACACACACATAGTACTTCAAACTATTACACACACGTACTACATCGATTCAAACTATTACACCTTTTTAGTCGATGCTAACTTCCTGCTACGCTCTCCATACTACAAATTCATTAGCCACACATACCACGACAATTCACTAGAGCTCTGTCTTCACTCGAGGGAAATCAGAACCACCAGCTCGTCCAAGCCCGGTTCCCCCACCGAAACTGTGTGCGCCGTCGCGAAACGGTGGCGGTCCTGTGCCATCGATCCTTCCAGGCCAACACTGCAGGCGACGAGGGCGCTTTTTGGCAGCCTCTTTAGGGCCCTGAATGCCATGTACCGAGTCCAGAACCTCCTCCAGGTGGATGATGACTGGGTGCTTCCAGCAAAGCTGTTGCCCTGTCCTGCTTGGAATCTGCACCTCGTACATCTTAGGAACGGCGTCAGGATCTTTCAGCCACGCCTTTACCTCGATGACCCATCTGAAGCTCGGTGGCACGATTTCCACCAGCTCGCCGCCAAGGCTACTGACGACCTGCTTGAGGGCCTCCGGCTCCCAAGCATCCAATGGGAGGCTGTCAAAGCCGAGTTTGGAGAATAAACGAAGCTGCCCCAAGCGATCGTCCCACCCACAGACGCGATGCCAACGCATGAAGCTCATTTTCTCCCCACAGCACTCGAAAGAACGGGAAGAATGCAGAACGCGCTCGGTGTCTGAGCTGTGCTCGAACCGGATGAAAAAATCGAATGGCGGCACGCATACCTCAATGTTGACCTCATTTCGTCTGATCCCAAAACGAGACCTGAAAGCCGACAGCAACTCTGCCAGCGACACGGCGGGACGGACGCCCAACACGGTGGCCATGAGAGCGTGGTCGTCGAACTGATGTGCCAGGGCTACCATGCCTGGGGTGCGCGGCAGCACGCAACTTCCCGAGGCCGGTCGTCGGCCTGGATCGCCCGACGGGACGCGCTACGCCGTGCGAGAAGGACTAGCCAGAGGCGAGATATTAGTCCGGGGACCCGAAGCTCTGATACGGCGGATGATGCAATGGCGACGGCTGCGAGCTTTGATTAGAGGCATGGGAGGTTGACCGGACATGGCGGAGACGCAAATTAGAGCAAATGCGAGCTCCGATCTGAGACGAGCAGCCAGAGCTGAGCAAATGTTATGGGGAGGGGAGCAGGGGAGAAGACCAGAGGAGAGCAAAGAAATAGATCTCGTCCACTCAGGGATCTGGTCCACGCAGGGGTAAGCTAGTCCACGACCGCAAAAGATAACGGGGAATACTGACATGGCGGGCCAAGAAGAGTTGACCTAACGACGGTATTTGAGTTCAACCATTTTTCATCTGGTTCAAACGACCGTTTGGCCGTTAGATTTGTATTCACCCCCATTTGGCCCTTCTGGACAATTGTCGAATCTACTATGGCCCCTCCGTGCGATTGATGGCAACTCGGGTACCGCGGTGCGCTCACCCACCAAGTTTGGTACCGCAAACGAACATTCCCCACCCCCACCATGGCGGTAGTAAACACATTCGTCGGCTTCATTTACAACAAAGCCCACAGATGTCAAAGTTATTTCAAACTTCTCATGCCATTGCTTGAGAGCTTGTTTGAGGCCATACAAAGATTTCTTCAATTTACACACCTTTCTCTCTTGACCTTCTAGTACAAAACCATCAGGCAGTTCCATGTAAATTTTCTCATCCAACTCTCCATTTAGGAAAGCCGTCTTAACGTCCATTTGATGAACGAGAAGACCGTGTGAGGCAGCCAGTGATAGTAGTACATGAATTGTGGTCAATCTAGCCACAGGTGAGTATGTATCAAAGAAATCTTCGCCTTCCTTTTGGGTATAGCCTTTAGCCACAAGCCGAGCTTTGTACTTTTCAATAGTACCATCAGCCTTAAGCTTCTTTTTAAATACCCATTTACATCCTACAAGTTTACACCCATACGGACGTTCAGATATCTCCCACGCCCCATTAGCCAAGATGGAATCCATCTCGCTTTGAACTGCTTCCTTCCAGTAGTCTGCATCCAGAGATGCAAAAGCTTCTGAAATGGTAGTGGGAGTGTCATCCACTAGGTACACAATGAAATCATTACCAAAAGACCTTGCGGTCCTTTGTCTCTTGCTCCTTGTGGGAGCTTCATTGTCATCCTCATCCGAATCTGAACTCTCATTATCTGATTGTTCATCAGTCTCCATGGGAGTTTCAAGTTCAGAAACTGGATCATATTCCTTATTAGATATGCTAGGCATATCTCTCATAGGAAATATATCCTCAAAGAATGTAGCATATCTTGATTCAAAAATGGTACCGACACTCATGTCGTCCATTTCAGATTTCACCACAAGAAATCTGTAAGCAATGCTATGAGAAGCATAGCCAAGAAAGACACAATCCACAGTTTTTGGTCCAAGCTTACGCTTCTTGTTGATTGGCACATTGACCTTTGCCAAACAACCCCAAGTTCGTAAGTAGGAGAGTGTCAACCTTTTCTTTTCCCATTCTTCAAATGGTGTAATGTCTTTATTCTTAGTTGGAACACGGTTTAGGACATGACACGAAGTCAATATAGCCTCCCCCACCATTCCTTGAATAAACCGGCAGTGTCCAACATGGCGTTAACCAAATCTGTTAGAGTCCGGTTTTTCCTCTCAGCAATCCCATTGGATTGAGGGGAATTGGGAGGCGTCATCTCATGTATAATACCATGTTCCGAACATAATAAATTGAACTCATTAGAAAAGTACTCTCCACCACGATCAGACCGAATTCTTTTGATCTTTCTCTCAAGTTGATTTTCAACTTATGCCTTGTAGATTTTAAAGAAATCTAAGGCCTCATCTTTCGTTTTCAAGAGATATACATAACAGTACCCAGTAGAATCATCAATCAAAGTCATGAAATATTTCTTTCCACTAATTGTCAACACACCATTCATCTCACATAGGTCTGAATGTATAAGCTCAAGAGGTGCCAAGTTTCTTTCCTCTACATGTATGTGAGGCTCGCGAGGCTGCTTTGCTTGCACACAAGCATGGCACTTAGAGCCTTTGACAATAGTAAATTTCCAAATTAAACTCATACCAGCAAGCCGCGACATACAACCGAAATTAATATGACAAAGTCGTGAATGCCAAACATTAG
Source organism: Avena eriantha (assembly GCA_910589775.1). Classification (NCBI taxonomy): domain Eukaryota; kingdom Viridiplantae; phylum Streptophyta; class Magnoliopsida; order Poales; family Poaceae; genus Avena; species Avena eriantha. Next base: position 15,266 of record CAJUXJ010001064.1, read on the forward strand.
TTTCATTACTAGTAGTGCAAACATGATTCACTACATCATCACAGAAGTCTACCAATGAAAAACGGAACATGCCTCCGCATTCATAGCCTTTTCCAACAAAGGTTCCATACTTAGACAGTACAACTTTATTGGACTCAAATACCAACTTAAACCCATGTTTCAGAAGACGGGATCCACTAACGAGATTCTTCTTCATAGAAGGGACATGATGCACGTTCTTCAATTGCACGATCTTGCCCGAAGTAAACTTCAGATCTACCGTGCCAGCACCAAGAACAGTAGCATGTAACCCATTCCCCGTCTTGACTGAGGAATCTCGAGCCTGATAAGAGGTGAACATGGAAATGTCAGCACACACATGAACATTGGCACCCGTATCAACCCACCATTCTGTGGGTTGAAATACTGAAAAAACAGTAGGTAATAAATTACCGTACCTAGAATCTGAAGTTCCTGCATCAGTATTTCCAATGACCATGTTGACAGATTTAGAACTCTGTCCAGCCTGACCCTTCTTGCCTTTCTTCTGTGGACAACGATGAGCCCCATGGACAATCTCGCCACACACCCAGCAAGGTTCTTTCTTTTCCTTGTTCTGCCCCTTCTTCTTCTTGAAGTTGGTAGTCTGGCAGACTTTGTTATTTCCTCTGGACTTGTGGGCATTTTTCTATACCATATTGGCAGCAGAATGTCCCTCGGTTCCACTAGTGTGTTTGTCTTTTGCCCTCGCCTTCTCTTCAACATCTAGAGAACCAATAAGGTACTCAACAGAGAGTTCATGCCTCTGATGTTTCAGAGAAGTGGCAAAGTTTCTCCACGAAGGAGGAAGCTTAGCGACAATGCATCCCGCGACAAACTTGTCTGGAAGCACACACTTGAGGAGTTTGAGTTCCTTTGCCATGATATGTAGCTCATGAGCCTGTTCTACTACAGATCGGTTTTCAACCATCTTATAGTCATTGAACTGCTCCATAGCATACAGTTCACCACCGGCATCGGCATCACCGAACTTAGCGTCCAGCGCATCCCACAGTTCCTTGGCATAATGAATATGCAAATATACATCAATCAACTTGTCTCCCAGCACACTGAGTACAGAGCCAACAAAAAGTACAGTGGCATCCCTGAACGCTCTCTCTTCCTCGAGAGTAAGCGGACCTCTGGAGTACCATCGACAACTTTTTCTATACCCATAGCAGTGAGCCACAAGAGGGTTTTCCCTTGCCATCTCTTAAAATTAGCACCCGTAAAAGGGCTCGGTTTCAGCGAGGCAGCAACGGCAGATGAAGAAAATTGCCTAAATAAATAAGGTTTTTGGATTGTTGGATTATTAGGAAATTTCCCCATGAGATTAATTACCGAAATCAACATTATGTAAGCACTAGCAGATCTAAACACATGCGGCCAAACAACCACATCTAGTAGATCTGAAAATCAAGCAAGAACTAGTGCATACAAAGAGAAGAATAGCACGTACAAGTTGACCGGGAAGGTCATCACCGCAACAGAACCTTGGTCCTTGTTGATGTCACCCATGGTGCTGATGAGGTCGTTGGTTGCTGAAGAAGAACACACGAACAGAGGCGAGCAGTCGTGCCGAGACGCTCCCCAAAAACCTTATCGCCCGTCTCCCGGTGCAGGATCTCAACGGACGGAGTTTCGGAGGCCTGCTCTCCCGGACAGCAGTGCACGCAGCCGCCGGGATGGGGAAGCCTAGAGAGCAGCGCAGCAAGAGGAATACACAGCGAGAGTGACCGAGAGAGAAGAACTGAATACGTATAGATATGTCTGTCTCTCGCTCTATAAAGCCTAGGAGGTGAGTCGACCAAGTCGCCACGCGTTGGAAGACATGGACACGCGTCAAACATGCACACGAATGTTGACACGTACCCAGCAGCTAGTGCACCAAGCAAAAATTTAGTCTTCCACAAAACGAGTTTCTAACTCGATTCACGAAACGCGACGCGCGTGCGGGCGAGGCGAGGCGGGCGGCAGAGGAGGAGGAGTGCGCGTGGACTCCTTCTCTTCTCACTCACTTAGTGGGAGTGAAACAGCTCACCTTATAAGTTGGTCCAACTCTCTCCCAACTAGCAATGTGGGACTAAACTTTTTCTCCCACAGAGCTCCCAAGCTGCCATAGTAGATGGGCCTTAAGATTTCAGGATTTATTAGACTAGATGGGCTGCCTACATGAGCCACAGCCCATATAAATCTAACACAATATACCGAGAAGCTACAATATATACATCAGCTAGCCATCAAAGTCATGGAGAACTGACGACACAACATCATGTGGTACGTGCACAACAGGCGGCATCATAAAAAGCAATACACACAGCTCCAGAAAAATAACTTTAGTTTTTTTGAAAGGAGCATATATTAATATCAAAAGATACCAATTACACCTAGCTTCTGCAACAACGCATTGCCCTAGGGCCATACAGATGCACACAACCAAAAAAAAAGAATTACAAAAAAGAAAAGTCCCGCTACAGTGACCCATTCATTGAAACAGCGGTACAACCACCACCAAGACAACACTAGAAGTCCAGCTTCTCCAAAAGCGACGCCTCAAAGAAGGGAACAGTGCACAAACACCGTCATCCCCCGATCATATATCTTAGGTTTTCACCCTGAAGGAAGAAAGTCCGCGCTCTCAAAACAATACATTCAACAATGCCATTGCCGGGCACAACCAATTAAGGCCAAACCCTGGGTTTTCACCCTAAAAGGTAGGACTATGAACCTCTCCTGTGCAGTCGCCCCCACTTGCATGCCACTACACCAAATCACGAGTCACCAAGCCAATTCCTTATCACTCTCTAGACTCGAATCATCATTGTCGGTCCTCAGATCTTGGTCTCCATGACATTCCCCCTTAGCACCATGGAACGAGAACATGCCCCATAATATCAATAGCCAAGCGAGCTTCAAAGCGCTCCCTCTGAACCTAAACGGTCAGAGTAAAACATGCGTGCGCACGACCGAATCCCTGCAATCCGGCAATCTCCAGGCATTATTCGCCCATGGGAGTTTGTCGTCGAAGCCTTCCAGAACTCGCCACTCCGACCAGATCAAATAGGACAAGCCGATCCTCATCTTGACGCGACATGAATCCTAGGACCGCCGCCATTATTCTCAGCAGACGAGCACACCCCCACGCCGCTATTCATCATCCAGAACGAAAGCAGCAGACAAAGCAGTAGCAGGAAGGCTCAGTTGAGGATCGAAGACCCCTGGACCAGAATCCCAACCTAGACGCCACCAGATCAGATCTGTGCTCCTGAGGTCTAGATCGCAACCCAGCAGCACTCCAGATCGCGCACCGTGGGCTGCACCCGGCGGTCACCACGACCTCGCGCTGCCACCTCCTCATCGCTGCTCCGCTGGAACTCAGGCACCAGCCACAAGGCTGAGCCGCCCTAAGCCCCCCAACAACGCCGCACCACCTCCCATGCGACGCAGCAGAGCGCCCCTCTCCCGCCCTCCATTGGTTTCAACGGGGTGCGCGCCGCCACTGCCGCCGGTGCCGGCGGCGACAGCGGCCAATAGCATGGGGATAGGGAGGAGCTTTTAGGCTTTTGGGGCAATCGTCTCCAGAGCCGCCACGGGAGGGGAGCGACTCGGGAGGGACGGCTTCTCCGAGAGGTAATTGCAAATAACTCTAGCTATACATGCACAAAGACCAACACATCTCAAGTGACACTACTACTACTACTATCGTGCACCACAATCCTCCAAACTAGCTGTCCAAGCACCATCACCTCTCACGTCTCCAGTCATGACTGTCTGATTGCTTATGATTCAGGTTTCATGACGACAGTGCCAACCAAGACCATCCATCGCTCTTTAGTTTCTCTTTGGACATGTACTGGGTAGATTAGTTTCTAAATCAAACAAAAGAACTTTAGCCAGCCATAATGGCAATGGAACACGTGGCCGGCGTCACCTACGATACTAGATCTGAGAGCTACTCCCTTTGTTAGTTTAGAGCGTATCCAACAGATGACCTATTTCGGGACACATGAAAAGTAGGATAAAGCACCACTTTTATTATTTTCATGTGCCCTAAAATAGGGCTTCCATTCCAGATGATGTATTTTAGGACAATAGAAAATTCTAGATGACTTAAAATAGGGCACCGAACACATAGCACCATCTCACTTTGCATACAAATTTGATATTTAAACAATGAATTGAAATCACCCGCTCGTGCTTCTTCTACTCCGCGTGGCAATCTGCATCAGCGATGCGATCATCTCCGCCTCCTCGCGTGTCTCGATCTCTAGGAAGTTGAGGTTGGCCCTTGTACGGCTGAACCTCCACGCGACGGCGGCGTAGGCACGCGTAGCCTCGTGCGCCGACTCCTAGGTGTCGAGCCACAACCGCTTTCCACCGGACATGCGCATGAGGACGTCGTAGAACCCGGCACCCAACCGAGCTGCGTGGGGGGAGGGGGGAGGGAGCGGCAGCATATCGATGGCGACAACTAGGGTTTGACGGTGGAGGCCGAACTCAATGGGGAAAGGCTTGGCGGGGTTCAACGGCGGCGGGAATCGAGCAGATTTGTGGTGAGACGGTGGAGGCGGGAATCAGCGGCGGGGCGGCTCAATTGCGCGACAGGAAAGATGCGGGAGATAGACAGGAAGTTTCCGCGTGGCGGTTGGGTTGCGACACCGGGTGGGCTGCCGTATCCATGTATATTTACATCGTCGGAAAGGGAGGGAAACAATTTTTGGGCACGCTCTAATTTTTTTGGGGCACATGTGGATAGGGATGGGGCATGTATTGAGGCACCGTTTAAGCCCGCCTAGAAACGATTTTTATAGGGCAAATTAATGCTCAAACAGAATTATATTTATGGCACATATATTTACGTATATTAGATAAGGGAACTCTGGTAGAAATTTCCACTAATAAAATAGCAAGTCTATTCCCGGAAAAAACAACAAGTCTAAAACCGCTCCGTTTCCGTATTACCCCACCGATACAGGGAATCAAGCGGAATACAAGCCCTAAAATCATGGAAGGAAAAAACATGGAGTTGCGATCGGTGCGGTACATCGCCTCCTCCGGCCAAGCGCGCCGCCGCGTGGAGCTAGGCCATACCCCGTCCGTAGAACCCGACCACATCAGCGCCCTACCCGACGACCTCCTCCTCCTCGTCCTCGCCCGCCTCCGCTGCGTCGCCACCGCCGCGCGCACCAGCGTCCTCGCCCGCCGCTGGCGCCTCCTCTGGACCCAGCTCCCCGCCCTCGTCTTCCCCGACGTCTCGTACCACTCCGTCACGACGGCACTAGACGTTCTCCTTGACTCCCCCTCCGCCGCCGCCGGCAAGGTGTCTCTCCTTGACATCCGCATCTACCACGGCACCGGCAGTGTCACGGCGCTGCTGCGCGACGCCACATTGTTCCAGCCGGAGGAGTTTCACCTCACCCTTCCTAGCCAGCCAATCGAGCTGCGGCGCTTCGACCGCACCACCTCCATCTCCCTATCCATCGGGAACAGGACGTACCCGGTGAAGCTCCGCGTGCCGCCCGCCGGCGACGGCGATTGCCTGTTCCCGTCGCTCACGACGCTCGTGCTCTCAGGCTACTACGCCAACGGCGGCCTCGCTTCCCTACTCCCCCACTGCCCGCGCCTCCGCGTGCTACGGTACGCCGTCCGCCACGAGTGGACCTCCCGTCGGGACTACGCCATCACCGTCCACTCGGCGACGCTGCGCGAGCTCGTGGTGGAGGAGAGGGAAAAGGCATGCCGCGTCGACGTTGCAACCCCCATGCTCAACCAACTCACCATGTCTTGCTCCTGCCTCGACCCTGGCAAGCTAACCGTGTCCATCGTGGCGCCGGTGGCGGAGAAGGTCTCCTGGCGCTGCCGCCAGAGTAGCCGCCGGTCTACAGGGTTTGGGCGTTGGTACCTTAAGATGGTCAGTTTGAGGACGCCGTCCTCTTCTCAGGCACGGGTGGCAGGGACGCGGTGTCGACCTTGGCTGCTGCGCATAGACGCTCGTAAAGTTAGCTCCGCAATCCATCCAGCTCCTTTTATCTTTATTAATCATTACCAAATTCATCAACGGAACAGTACTGATATATAGATGGAAATCATTTGTTATTTTTTGCAGCGAAAAAGGGATGGTTCATGGATTGCCGATCGTTTTGCGAAAGAAGTAGAGAACCATCTGCAGCTGCAGGTTGCCGCCAACCTGTCCGCCATGGATCTGGAGCTGCATCTCAGATCTGGAGGCCACGTCTATGGAGCATTGTTGTTGTTCCTCCTCGGGATACCTCGGGTCCGCACTGCAGTACACAGGCTCAAGGTCACCCTACTCACACACGCTGTTTACAAGGTATTTATTTTGTATATATAGTTTCAAAATACGGTAACTATTAGAGTGCCGAGATTTTGAAATGTTCTTGACGGCACAACAACTCCACTAGAATCACATGCCATTGTTTTTCTTAGGGGGATCGGCGCTGTAGTGGATGTGGTCGTTGTGAGCCCACGGAGTGGAGAAGCCACCCCGTCTCCTTGACACAACTCGAAGAAGTGGAAATCGACGGTTTCCAAGGAGAAGACCACGAGTATGAATTTCTAGAGGTCGTATCCAGATGCGCTCTGATGCTTAGAATGGTGACCGTGAAGCTGCTTGAGGGTGCGCCATATGGCGACGCAAGAATCCAGGGCGTCTTCAAGTCACATCCTTTTGTGAAATGTTGTGTTTTATCTTCCGATTCTACACCCCTGGCTAGCTAGATGCAAAGAGAACTTTTACGCTAGTTTGGTACCTAGATAGACCCATGCAATCAGTTGGCACCATTATGATCGATTTCTTGTTGACGTTGGAGTTGATTCTTGGTTTCCCTAGAATCGTAGAACATGAGATGGGCGATGGTGACCGACCTTTCTCTGAGGATGTCAGCGGCGCATGCCTCATCATGGCCTATTGTTTTTAAAACCTCAACACCATCAACAAGTGACATGTTAGGTACTTTATGAAGTTGAATCTTAAAAGATAGAACGAAGTTGTGTAGTCGACCCCTTTCTTGACGGGGATGTGCTCGAAGTCCCGCGTCAACCCGCGGGTTTTGGTTTCTCAAGCAAACGAGTGTGTTCCATTTCAGACATTTTGGGAGTATATTATCCGTGGTGTGGTGTAGATATCGCCTCCCATGTTTCTCGCCGCTTGGGTGAGTTTTTCCTATTGATCATCTCTTTATATGTGCTTAGATGATTTATCATGCATTAATTAAAGCTATTTATGCACCTCCTAACCATAAGGTTGGTGGTTGCCTATGACTTACTTTACCAAGTACTTCTCGAAGCACTTGCATTGTACTTTCTCCCAAGGGGGCAGCAAAGGGACGGCTTATGAAGATATACTACTAGGCAAGTTGGCGCGGCAACCTGTGAAGTCTACTACGATTGTATTACATAGCTGACATAGTTACATAACTGGTAGATTATCTAAAGCAATCATTTTGTGGGAATAATGAAAAAGAAAACAAATTATTTCATGATGAGTAGTGGAGAAGAAAGCAACTTATTTCCTGGGATAGTGGAAAAGAATCATGTGGTCGGACTGTCGGAGCCATCTGCACCAAACTTGGTGTTCATTCTATGCTAGCAGTGGTAAAACAAATGGGAGTAGCAGCAAGTTAGTTCAGTAAATACAACAGGTGGACTGAAACAAGTAGGTGATTTGATTGTATAAAGAAGTTGAGATAATTATATACGATTATTTAGGTACGTACAACGTACTTAATATTACCGATTTTTGAGTGTCTATCCCAAGTGGTGGCACATAAACATGTAATATTATACATGTTCCTGTTAACAGAAATTAGCAAGGACGGTTGCTTGACCGATAGTCTCAATTTCAGCAGCATGATTGCTTCTTTATTTGGTGCAGACATGGATCAATTTGGTTTCATAGTGCAGCTGAAACACTCGTCCTTACTGAAGAAGAACAAAACTTGAGGTTAGAATTTTGTTCTGGTGGTGTACAGGTTAATAATTTTGCATTTATCTTAGAAATTTACCTGGCAAGGTTTGTCTTTCTATTTGGATGTGAATAGTTCCTTGACAGGTCTTCACCTTCATGTGATGTACACTTGTACTGCACGTAATGAAGAGGTTTTGACTTGCCATGTAATGTACACTTGTACTACAGTTAATCGGCAATTTCTGAGACAATAGCATCGATGCAGGCATTACGCCACTAAGGAATAGATGTGGAGATGTACCTTTCCTTAGCTGATGTAGCTGTTGCTGCTGGATTCTTCCTCTTTTGCTTTGTGTTGTGGAGCCTACATTCTTGTACAAATATTTAGAGCATGTTGGATAATTTTTTGGACATTGATACATAGTGCCCGGTCTCCAAATCGTCTAACGCGGTGGTCCCCCTGTCTGAATCAGATACTTTCCCAAAATAGAAAGGGCTGGTCCCGGTCCTGGGTCGCTTTTCCCAGCTGCGGCTAGGTTGCCAGCTCGCGATGGAAAAAACACCCCACAAGATCTCCACCCATCCCCCATCGTCAAAACCCTACCTAACCTTTTCTTCCTTCTCTAGCCACCGGCGGCAAATCTCCATGGCCGTTCTCTCTTTCTTCCCCCAAAAAACTATAGCCAGCTAAAACAAAAGACAACAATATAGGAGGGGATCTTCCACGCCCCCTTCTCCGAAACAAGGGGAAACATAACACTACAGGCAGTTCATTGGATGTAAAAAAAGAGAAGCACGAACACAGGTATGTTCCCTAACTCTCATGAACATCCAGATTTTGAGATCTTTTAGCTATGTAGAAACCCAAACCACTTCCACGGGAAGATGCCTGGGGTACCTGGACGCTGATTTCTCTATACCATCTGATTAGAGGTCATCGATTCCCCCATACGGGTTCAGGTGTAAGAAAACAAGGTGCCACTTGTAGTAAAAATGAAAAACGAACCAGATGTAAGAAAACTATAGTTCCCAGGGTAGAGGGGCTTTAGTGGATGTAAATTTCTTGCAGTCTGAACCATTCCCAGGCAAAACAACAAGCTTCAGGATCCACACTTGGTTAATTTGTATGTACAAAATCAACACCATGACATAGAACCTTGTAATCATCTTCCAGCATTGGGCATCTCTGAACAACAACTCCACTAGAATCACATGCCATTGTTTTTCTTAGGGGGATCGACACTGCAGCGGATGTGGTCATTGCAAGCCCACAGAGTGGAGAAGCCACACCGTCTCCTTGACACAACTAGAAGAAGTGGAAATTGACAGGTTCCAAGGAGAAGACCACAAGTATGAATTCCTAGAGGCCGTATCAAGATGCGCTCTAATGCTTAGAATGGTGACCTTGAAGCTGCTCAAGGGTGCGCCATACGACGACGCAAGAATCTAGGGTGTCTTCAAGTCGCATCCTTTTGTGAAATGTTGTGTTTTACCTTCCGATTCTACACCCCCAGCTAGCTACTCCCTTCGTCAAGAAATATAAGACGTTTTAGATTTATGAATCGAATGTATCTAGACGGCTTTTAGTGTATAGGTTCGTAGAGATTCAGAGTGAACCTATACACTGAAAAGAGTCTAGATACATTCATTTCACAAAGCTAAAATGTCTTATATTTTTGAACGGATGGAGTAGATGCATGCAACGAGAATTTTAAGCTCGGTGGATACCTACACTAGTGGAAACGAGGCCTTTGGTTGAGCCTGGAAATGGGCTTTAACACCGGTTCTTCTTCGAACCGGTGTTAAAGGGGGGGCATGTACCAGCGTGGCCCGTGCAGCAAAAAGGAGCCCCCCCTTTAACACCGGTTTGTGGCACGAACCGGTGTTAAAGGCCCCTGCACCAGTGGCCCGTGCAGTCCCCCCTTTAACACCGGTTCGTGGCTTGAACCGGTGTTAAAGGGGGGGGGCTATATAAGACATCACAGCCCACACCCCACTCTTCCATTTTTTCACTATCTCATTTTGGAGCCTAGCAAGAGGGTGTGAAGTGTGCTAGTTTGTGTTTTTTTCGTATGCACAAGAGGTGTTCGGTGAAATGCCCGAGAGCTCAAAATAAGTTTTCTCGTTGCTCTTTCCTTCTCGGTCGAGGTCGGCAATTATCCTTTCATGTGTCATTGATGTAGTATATATATAAATGGTCATCTCCCTATTATTTTTTGATATATACTATATATTAATGCAGATGAACCGGCAATGGATGTACGGTGACCGCCGCACTTCCGAGTACATTACGGGCCTCCAAAATTTCATCGTTGTGGCTAATGCAAACCGTGGTCACAATGGTTTTATGTGATGTCCGTGTGTTCACTATCAGAACAAGAAAGACTACTCAAATACCAGAACCATTCACGCCCACCTGCTTCGATCCGGTTTCATGCCCAGCTATAATTGTTGGACCAAGCACGGAGAAAAAGGGGTTGTGATGGAAGACAACGAAGAAGAAGAGGATGATGACAACTATCATAATATGTATCCTGAATATGATGATACTGCAACGGGGGTAGATAATGAAGATCAAGAGGCAGCAGATGGGCCCGCTGATGACGATCTTGGTCGGGCCATTACTGATGCAAAGGAAGAATGTGAAACTGAAAAGGAGAAGGAGAAGCTGGAGCAGATGTTAAAGGATCACAAAACATTGTTGTACCCAACTTGCGAAGATGGCCACAAAAAGCTAGGTACCACACTGGATTTGCTGCAATGGAAGGCAGAGAACGGTGTGACTGACAGCGCATTTTCAAAGTTGTTGGTAAAAATGAAGAATCTTCTTCCAAGAAATAATGAGTTGCCCGACAGTACATACCAAGCAAAGAAGGTTGTCTGCCCTCTAGGATTAGACGTGCAGAAGATACATGCCTGCATTAATGACTGCATCCTCTACCGCGGTGAGAAGTACGAGAATTTGGATGCATGCCCGGTATGCACTGCACTGCGGTATAAGATCAGACGAGACGGTCCTGGCGATGTTGAGGGCGAGGCCCCTAGGAAGAAGGTTCCTGCCAAGGTTATGTGGTATGCTCCTATAATACCACGGTTAAAATGTCTCTTCAGAAATAAAGAGAATGCCAAGTTGTTGCGATGGCACATGGAAGACCATAAGAAAGACGCGATGTTGAGACACCCCGCTGATGGGTCACAGTGGAGAAAAGTCGAGCGAGAGTACACGGACTTCGCACGTGACGCAAGGAACTTAAGGTTTGGTCTAAGTACAGATGGCATGAATCCTTTTGGTGAGTAGAGCTGCAGTCACAGCACCTGGCCTGTGACTCTATGTATCTATAACCTTCCTCCTTAGTTGTGTATGAAGAGGAAGTTCATTATGATGCCAGTGCTCATCCAAGGCCCGAGGCAACCCGGCAACGACATTGATGTGTACCTAAGGCCATTAGTTGAAGAACTTTTACAGCTGTGGGCAAAACCAGGTGTACGTATGTGGGATGAGCACAAATGGGAGCCATTTGACCTACGAGCATTGCTTTTCGTAACCATCAATGATTGGCCTGCTCTTAGTAACATTTCAGGGCAGACAAACAAGGGATACAATGCGTGCACACACTGTTTAGATGAGACTAAAAGTGTATATTTGGATAAATGTAAGAAGGTTGTGTACCTAGGGTATCGTCGATTTCTTCCGAACCTGCATCCAGTAAGAAAGAAAGGCAAGCATTTCAAACGTCTGGCAGAACCCCGGAGGAAGCCTGTCCTCCGTACCGGTGAGGAGGTATTTGGTATGGTCAAGGACCTAGAAGTAATCTTTGGAAAAGGTCCTGGCAGTCTATCTGTTCTGAATGACGATGCCGGACACGCGCCCATGTGGAAGAAGCAATCTATATTTTGGGACCTACCCTATTGGAAAGTCTTAGAGGTCCGCTCTTCAATCGACGTGATGCACGTGACGAAGAATGTTTGCGTGAACCTGCTAGGCTTCCTAGGAGTGTATGGGAAGACAAAAGATACACCGGAAGCATGGCAGGACTAGCAACGTCTGAAAGACCCTGAAGAGCCTATGCATCCTGAGAACGAGAAGGGTAAAAGATGCCACTTAACTCCTGCCAGCTACGCTCTTACCAAAGCAGAGAAGGAAATCTTTTTTGAATGCCTGAGCAGTATCAAGGTCCCGTCTGGCTTCTCGTCGAATATAAAGGGAATAATAAATATGGCAGAGAAAAATGTTCGAGTATGGCTTCTCATGACTGCCACGTGATTATGACACAATTGCTTCCGATTGCATTGAGGGGGCTTCTACCTGAAAATGTTCGAGTACCCATTGTGAAGCTATGTGCATTCCTCAATGCAATATCTCAGAAGGTAATCGATCCAGAAAGCCTACCAGGATTACAGACAGATGTGGCCCAATGTCTTGTCAGCTTTGAGTTGGTGTTCCCACCATCCTTCTTCAATATTATGACGCATCTCCTGGTTCACCTAGTAGAAGAGATTGCCATTCTCGGTCCTGTATTTCTACACAATATGTTCCCCTTTGAGAGGTACATGGGAGTCTTAAAGAAATATGTTCATAACCGTACTAGGCCAGAAGGAAGCATCTCCAAGGGCTATGTAACAGAGGAGGTCATTGAGTTCTGTGTTGATTTTATTCCTGACTTTAAGGCGATTGGTGTTCCAGAATCACGACATGAGGGGAGACTGCGTGGAAAAGGCACCCTAGGATGTAAAGCAATGATATGTAGGGACGGGCATTCTCTCAATCAAGCACACTACACGGTTTTACAAAGATCTATCTTGGTTGCCCCGTATATCAATGAACACAAGAATTTAATACGCCTCAAACACCCGGGGCAGCCTGATGAATGGATTATAAGTGAACACATGGCGAGTTTTGGCGGCTGGCTGCAAAGACTTCTCATGAATAACACCACTGTTGGGGATCAGCTGTACTTGTTGGCCAGGACACCATCTTCGACTGTATGTACTTTCCAAGGGTACGAGATAAATGGGAATACATTTTACACGATAGGCCAAGATAAAAAGAGCACCAACCAAAATAGTGGTGTCTGCTTTGATGTAGTAGAAGACAATGGGCAAAAGACCACGTATTATGGGTTCATAGAGGAGATATGGGAACTTGACTATGGACCTAATTTTAAGGTCCCCTTGTTTCGATGCAAATGGGTCAAGCTAACAGGAGGGGGGTTGAGGTAGACAAGAAGTACGTAATGACAACGGTGGATCTCAACAATCTTATGAAGGTAGACAAGAACTTAGACGAACCATTCGTCTTAGCCAATGATGTGGCTCAGGTTTTCTATGTGAAGGACATGTCTACCAAACCAAAAAAAAGAAAAAATAAGCAAACAGATACATCACACGATGAGCCAAAGCGTCACATAGTTCTTTCAGGGAAAAGAAACATCGTGGGAGTGGAGGACAAGACAGACATGTCAGAAGATTATAATAAGTTTGATGAAATTCCGCCCTTCAGAGTGCAGACTGACCCAACCATCCTGTTAAACGGTGTTGATACTCCATGGTTACGGCCAACGCGATCATAAGATTGACTATATGTATTAATTGAGCCATTTTTGGCACACATATGTATCTCAACATGGAAATCAATGTCATATTTCTTCTGTTAACAGTATATGTATTAAATGAGCCATTTTTCTTCCTTCTATTTCTTCCCTCCATTTTTCTTCCCGCCATTTTTTCCCGCCATTTTTCTTCCCGCCATTTTTTCCCGCCATTTTTCTTCCCGCCAGTTCTTCCCGCCAGTTCTTCCCTCCAGTTCTTCCCGCCAGTTCTTCACTATATATATATATATGTAGGCTTGGCCTCCATTGTCATTGCACATCTCTAGACTCATATCTACAACCTCATCACTCTTTCCCATGGCTTCCACCGTAGCACTAACCCCTAGGGAGGCGGAGGCGCTTTGCGCCTCGAACTACCCCTGCCCGCCGGGCTACTGTGTCCCCGTCGGCTGGATGCTGAGCGCCGGAGGCGTGCCGGTTCCTCCTGTCCCTCTAGGTGTGGCGCGCCGGATGGCCATCACGAACCACTACTACTTCGAGCTCACGCCGGAGCAGCGGAGGAATCCCAGAGGGCATCCCGACTATTTCCCTACTTGGGAAGCCTTCTTCGTGGATCGGCGTGAGAGGGCGCTCGCCAGGCACGAGGAGGACGGCCCACCTCCTCCGAACTTCAACGAGGCCGGCCGTCGGCTATGCTGGCGCGGTCGGACTCTCCAGAGCGTCATGGCCTATGACACTGCCGCCGACTCTAACCCCCGTCTGTGCTACCCTCAAGTCCAGCCCACGCGTACTCAGCCTTCAAGGTTCAATTACGGCGACCCCGACGACGACAGCGATGACGACGGCGGCGAGTACGACGACTACAATGGCGAGTATTACAGGTGTAGGCAGGAGCATGACTGAATCACTCCAACATTCCGAAACAAGTTCAGCCGATTGTTACTTAATCTGGCCATGTATCTTAATTTTCAGTTCTTTTATGTATCTTAATTTTTAGTCGTGCTTTATGTAACTTACTATTAGTTGCATTCTGTATTTTAATTCCAGTTCTATCTCCTTCACAAAATGACCTATCTTATTCGAGGTTTCTTGGCTTTCGGGTCAAATGACCAATGTTATGGCTAGAATCAAGGTATAGTTTGTGATAATATGGCCATATTGTGCATACATGTGCATCATGGCATGGAAAACAATGTTGCAAGAGGAAGTTTTCCTTTTTATCGCACCAAAAAGGCATTTTCCATTTTCCGAGCATAAAAAACGGATGGTTTTGTGAAGCAACCACCAAATGGCTAATTCAAAAAACCACCACCACATTTTACAAAAATACTAGACCACCTTATATGGACAATGTACCAACAGGGGGATCTGAAACCTTTCCGTCCACCTCTGGTGAAAAAGACAAATTCCTACCGAATCGGCAGGAAGTGGGTCAGATATGAACTACAGGAAGTAGGTTCACAATATGCTATTTTATCAAAAATCCAATGCAAGTTGAGTGAGGCTTTGTCAGATTCAAGTGTATACAAAAGATGCGGCATTTAAATATCCAATCAATTCAAAAATGTTAATACAAATTAAAATATGATTTGCTCTAATAAAATAGGGTTAGAGTCCTTTTTAGATGCTTAATATTTCTTATGTTCAAAGTTTTAGGATTTGACAATTTATTTTTGTTTGAATTGAATAATCAAAATTTATATGTAAGTGTTTTAATCATTTTGAAAATTTTCATCTAAAGTAAATATAAAATGTTTTTACATGAATGGATAAATATTATTTTTCTGAAAATTATGATATATTATTCATATTTTTCTGAGTTGAAATGAATAAGATATGAATTTTCTAAATTCATATCCTATTTTTTGAATTATAAATGACCCCACCCCTTTAATGCATGAAATAAATGCCCCCCCTTTAACACCGGTTCCAGCCACGAACCGGTGTTAAAGGGGGGCGCATTTATTTCATTTTGCGCGTGCACACCCCCCCTTTAACACTGGTTCGTGGCTGGAACCGGTGTTAAAGGGGGGGGGTGGGGGCACGAAACGAATTCCCCCCCTTTAACACCGGTTCCAGCCACGAACCGGTGTTAAAGGGGGGGAGGGGTTATAACGCGCGCCTTCCCCTTCCTTCTTCCCCCCCAGCCAGATCGAAAGCGCCCGTCCAGCCCTTGCCGTCGCCGCCCTCGCCGTCGCCATCCCGCGGGAGCGCCGTCGCCCCCTCCCCGCGCGCGAGCCGTCGCCGTCGTAGTCGACGCCCCCCGCCGCGCCAGCACCGTCCGCCACCGCGCGCGCCCGCGTCGGCCGCCACCCCCGTCGCCGCCGCTCGGATACCTCGGAACTCGTTGCATAAGTGTGTAGTATTTTATATGTGTAGTTTAGTGTGTATTAGTTATTAGTATTTTATAATTAGTTATTAGTATTTTCGTTGCATATATGTATTAGTTATTAGTATTTTCGTTGCATATATGTATATAATTAGTTATTAGTATTTTATAAGTGTGTATTTTAGTGTGTATTATTAGTAGTTTAGTGTTAGTATTAGTTTAGGGTTTATTTAGTTTAGGGTTATTAGTTTAGGGTTATTTATTTAGTTTAGGGTTATTTATTTAGTGTAGTTTAGTGTATTTAGTTTAGGGTTATTTAGTGTATTTTATAGTTAGTATTAGTTTAGGGTCATCACCTCGCTGCTCTGCAAGCGCCGCCGCTGGCCGTCGTCGTTAACGTCGCTCCGGTGATCCCTAGGTAGTGGCGCCGCCCGTTTTAGGTAGGCCGCATCACGCTGAGGCGAACCCGCTACCTCGCGCGCCCTAGGTCGCTCTCCAGCGCCGCCAGCTGCCGCTTTCTGGAGCATCCTCCGGTCAGCCACTATAACTAGCCCCTCTCATATGCATCCGGGATTTCTCCGAATTAGGGTTTGGACCCCTCGGAACTCGTTTAAAATGATCAAGCATCCTTAGGGTTTTAATTTCATTTGTGTATTTTTGTATGAATAATATGTATATTTGTATATGAATCCAAGTCCACTTGAATGTTTACTCTCTTACTCTATATAATATTATTGTTTTAGAAACTATGGATCCACTTAGTAGAAACCTTGAAAAAGAAGAAATAATGGAGAACATTATCGATGAGGACACCTCACAATATCTGAACTTGGAGGGACATGATGACAGCTCAAGTAGTCATGGAGAAGATGAAGACTCCGGCGAACGCAATTTAGTGATTACAAAGTCCGGCGAGGTATATGCATTGATTAAGCCTCTGCTGACTTCCACCAACAATCTTCTTCTACATGTATTAATTAACGCTTCTTTCTTCTTTTAGCCCTCTGGATCGACCAGCCAGCAACCATCTTCTTCTACAAAAAAGAGCAAGCGAGGCGCGAGCCATCGGTTGAAAGATCGTGCAAAGTTCACGATCGAAGCAGTCCGTGTTGATGGCAGGCCGATGGAGCCCAAGAAGGCCGTAGACAAATTTTTACGTCAGGCTGGAGTTCTTGTTAGGGACCAAATCCCAATCATAATTGAATATTGGAATAAGCCAAAGAAGGACGACGGTACCTTTGTCGATGAAAGATCCAAAGAAACGCTTTGGAATTCGCTGTTGGTAAATTTCACCCTTCCGCCAGAGGAGGATGAAAACAAACCGGTTATAAAGGAAAAGGTCAAAGAGTGGACTCTAAAGAAGATGGCTGACGCTTTCCGCAACTGGAAGACAAAATTGAACAAATTTGTGAAAGCTCGCGAGACTCCAGATTTCGAAGACGCATATTATGCGAAGATAAGACCTCATTGGCGCGAATTTGTGGCATACAAGGAAGGTGCTATAGCTACAAACAGGTCAGAAACCAATACGCTAAATGCCTAGAAGAAGGAATATCACCAGAGGACAGGGTCAGGTGGCTACATATCTCAGAGGCCTAAGTGGGAGGAAGCTGAGAAGGCCCTGCGCGACAGAGGGATCACACCCCAGACACATGGGTGGGACCTACGTGCAAAACTTGGTTCTACGGAATCGGGGCAAGGTTGGACCCAGAAACATGATTGTGTATCTTCCCAACCCTCCTTGCCAAACCCGTCACTGAACTCATCACGGCATACGAGGAAACAACCACCAGGACCTTCCATCCCGACAGAGAGAATGACCAGCTCACACGCGCCATCGGTAAAAAAGAACACCCTGGACATGCACGAGGCACAGGGGGTATGACGTGGAAGGATGGGTTTGCCGAGTGGAGCGACTCTTACAGATGGCGCGGCAGAAAAGAAAAAGAGTGTATAGAGCGGATGACACAGATAGAACATGCACTTGTGGCGCTGCAGGCACAAGTGAATGCACAACGGAGCCATCAAGCTACCGGCCCATCTCAGCGGCACAAAGAGCCTGCATTGGAATCTGCCAGCGGCCCAGACTCTGCGCGGAAAAGCAGCGTGGCTTCCACGGAGAACGTGCAGCCCACGCTTGAAATGGCGGGTCCTCGATACCCCGTGGATGAGATCACGGAGAGAGAACACGCTGAGCTGCATGTGAGATTAATGGGCTTATCCATTAAGGTGGCTGTCGGCTATGCCTTACCTCCTGTAGCTGGTGGAACTTTCCACTGCCGACCGATTCCAGATGGCTATGCTATTGTCGGGGTGGATGAGGTTTTGAAGGAATATGAGGAAGCACAGCTTGACCATGCTACAGGTGAAGGGGAAACTCAACTCAAATTTGCAGTGAAAACAACCATTCTTTGGAAGAAGGAACACATCGTGCTTCCAAATTGGAGGCCACTGGCACCCCCACCGTCTCCGCAGCGTCAGCAGTCTGAGCCGCTTCAGCCATCTCCTGCGCGACAGCCATCTCCGGCGCGCCAGCCATCTCCGGCGCTTCAGCCATCTCCTCAGCGTAAGCGGAAGAGAACTACCACGAAGAGCATCACTAGCACTGCCACAAAGAAATCCGTAGGAAACCGTACGCCAAAGAGTTCAAAAAACTACGTCCCGCAGCCTTCCGCCAAGCCATTGCCGGTTTTACCGTGGAATCGCTGTGACGAGGAGACCAATAGGATCTCGGAAGAAGAGGTCAAGAAATTCTTTGCACCTAGACGGGCCGAGCCAAAGGAGAAAATAGATCTGGCGGTGGTGGAGAAGTTTTACAAAAATCTTTTGAAACCTGAAACCCCACTTGTGCCGGACTACGAGCGCCAGATTTTGAAGGCGGATGCAAGGCGCCGTAGGGAGACTGAAAGTAGCAGTCGTGCGGCACCCTAGAAAACAGTTCCGATGCTCGGAGAGCAGGAAAACCAATCATGCGCCCCGCTCCAAGTGTTCGACACACGGGACGCTCCTCCCGTAAATGATTACGAGGCAGAGCTACAAAGAAAGGCCAATGAGATGGGGATGACTTACATTGCATACTTGAACATCATGGGAGACAACTTGCCCAAATGCGATGCCAACCCCATATAGCCATGGAAGTATGGGAAGAATCTCGTCAAGAAAGAGGAGCTCAAGAATCTACCAACAAAGATGCGAAGATTGCACAAGTGGTACCTTGATTTCTGCAAGACGAGAAAGGAAGAATGGATCACGGCGCATATAAGTGATGAGATTTTCTTGTGCAGAGACGACGAGATCGACTTCAACATTCAAGATCTGCATTTTCTATTCAATCAGAAGGAACTCGACAAAGCTGCCATCAGCCTTTATTGTGTGTAAGTACTATTTCTGTATTTTCTATCTCATCTCATTCACTTCATTAATTGCATGTATATATATATGCTCACCATATATGTATATACTATTATGCAGGAAAAAGGTTATGGAATGCATGAAAGGAGGACCTTTTGACATTGGGTTCGTTGACCCAAATAGAGTTCATGAAGAAGTGGTAAGAACCAAACCCGGGCAAATAGAAGATTTATTGCTAAGGTCTTTACTGAGACAACAAACCAAAAGGGAAATACTATTGCCTTACAACTTCTCGTGAGTACTGTTACCCTCTCTTGTACACATTCTGTTTCGGCTTACTCGATGTTAAGTGTAACTGATGATGAGTTATGCGTGCGTAGGATCCACTTTATTCTGCTAGTCATTCAACCTGACTCAGGAAAAGTCCTTGTCATGGACTCGTTACGAAAAGAAAAAGAGCTATGGGCAGACTTTAGAGAGATGCTCCAGAGGTAATTTCAATCATATTATCGCACTAGATCGGCAACTTTCGTGACAACAAGTAATTAATTACTCATTTATCCATTTTCTTTGCCGGACAGGGTTTGGAAAAGGTTCACGGACAGGGCCGTGGGTGAATGGTCAGAAGAACTAAAATTTGTAGACCAAAATGTAAGTAATACTAGCTAGCTAGGTCTGCGTATCTCTTTGATTCTTCTTTCAATTCCATTATATCATCCTTTATTGATTATTATTTTGATTGAACTCTCTATTCTCGTAAAGTGCACGCATCAGGGACACGGCAATAACTTATGTGGGTACTATGTTTGCGAGTTCATTCGCAACACGATATGTGCGACGGGCCAAGCCGCACTAGAACAACTTAGAGTAAGTAAACAAAGTACACAACATTATTTTATTACCATCAATTGTGTTGAGTTTTATTCTTATATATATATTGACCCCATTCTTCATATATATTCAGATCGAACGGATGCGGGACCAACTCCTACCATTTGACCGCATACGAGCCATTCAAGAGGAATTGGCGGGGTTCATACTTGATGAGGTCGTCACGCCTGGCGGAGAAGTCTTTAGATATCCACCAAAATGAACGTTGTATATATGCTTGAACGTGTTTGTCTTGTACTTGATGCTTCAACGTTTACGGAGAATACCACACAATGACGATGTTGTGTATAATAATAGTTGCTTAATTATTCATGTACTCGTATGTACCGATGACGATGTATGTGTATACCGCTCCCGATCGATTCCCCCTCCCCCCCCTCCCCGTCCCTGCCGCGCCGCAGAAATACGCCCAGAACGGGGCAGGGGCAGAACTCTGTCGCGGCAGAGATTTAGGCCGTTTTCCTGCCGCGGCAGAACTCTGTCGCGGCAGAGATTTATCTCTTTTTCCTGCCGCGGAACCGGTGTTAAGGGGGGGGCCTGAGCCCTGCGGCAGCTCCACGTGTGCCACCCTTTAACAGCGGTTCTAAAGGGGGGGCCCTCTAACACCGAACCCTCAACAGCGGTTCTACAACCGCTGTTAGAGGGCCCTCCAAACCGGTGTTAGAGGGGGGGTGCACTAGTGCTAGATAGACCCATGCAATCAGTTGGCACCATTATGATTGATTTCTTGTTGACGTTGGAGTTGATTCTTGGTTTCCCTAGAACCATATAAGTCTTGACGATGTTCATCAGATGGGCGATGGTGTTCATGAGATGGGCGATGGTGACAAACCTTTCTTTGAGGATGTCGGCGATGCATGCCTCATCATGACCTATTGTTTTAAAAACCTCAACACCATAAACAAGTGACATGTTAGGTACTTTATAAAGTTGAATCTAAAAATATAGAACGAAGTTGCGTAGTTGCCCCCTTTCTTGAAGGGGATGTGCTCGAAGTCCCACGTCAACCCGCGGGTTGGTTTCTCAAGCAAACAAGTGTGTTCCATTTCAGACATTTAGGAAGGATATTATCCATGGTGTAGATATCTCCGCTTGGGTGAGTTTTTCTTACTGACCATCTCTTTGTACTACCTCTGTTTGGGATTATAAGGCCGGAGAGATTTTTTATATTGTTTGAGGTTATAATTATAAGGGCTATCTCATTTATTAGTCTCTCTCGTCCAATGCATATTTTCCTTTTCCTCTCACTTCTCTCATGAATATAAAACTATTGGTGCATGCATAGATTAATGAGAGAGTTATGAAGTGTCTTAGTACTAGCAACTTGCCCCTTAGACTACCCTAATGAGAGTATCATAGGTGGTATCATACAGTACATGCATGCAAAATGCTTATGTGTCACTACAATTAATGATGAAAAATATTGTGTTGGTATCATAGGTAGATACAGTATCATAACATATAGAACTAAAAAAACTAATCCTAAATAAATCTTGTCCATAGTTTGACATTGAGATTCTACAAAACAATAAATATACTAAGACTAGTACTACTACATGATACTATGCATTATGGACATGGTATCATATAGTAGTATCATATGCATGATACTACTATATGATACTCTACATTGTGATTATGCTTAGAACTAATAATCTCAAATAGAGGTAGTACATGCTTAGATGATTTATCATGCATTAATTACTGCTATTTATGCACCTCCTAACCATAAGGTCGGTGCTTGCCTATGACTTACTTTACCAAGTACGTCTCGAAGCACTTGCATTTACTTTCTCTAAAGGGGCAGCAAATTGACGGTTTATGAAGATATATTATTATTTCCCAACCAGATTTCATTATCTCCTTTGAACATAGTTCGAGAGAAGCATACCCTGAGACCCAACATCACATATTTTTAGCTAAAAAACCAATTGCCGACTTTAAATCAATGAAGTCCAAAAGAATGGCTAAGGCTACACTGACAAGACACAACACAAAAATTACAGAGCTAGTTTTTTTGGTGCCTCTAGGGTTTTCGTAGTGCCCTAGCGATCTGGTGACTCTAGACCGTGCGAACCTTCTAGTGATTCTGATCGCAAGATCATGATCATCCTTGTATTTTACTCCACCTATCCTAGTCCCATCCTTGCTTCTATATCGTCCTTCCTACTCAAATCCTGATCTCTTCATAGCCTTGGAGTGATAAAGGGGTAAACATAGTTTTCTACCCACCCTTGGTCTGTGTTGGTGATCAGTTAGAGCCGGTGAAAGGATGGCTGACAAAGGAATATTTGCAGTAGTAGATGGAGCAGTAACTGAGGCTAGGCCTCCACCACCGCCAACAACCTTGATGAGGACTTAGGCACGAGCGATAGAGAAGAGGACGATCTCAATAAGACCACAAAGGTATCACCATCGAGCACCTCAGACCCTAGGTATAATTCCTCATGCAAACTGTTTTTTAGCTTTATGTTTGAAAATTTAAACTTGGCAATGAGTTTTTTTATTTGAGCATGCCTCTCAAGTAGGTTCATGCCTCTCAAGCAGTGATTCTATATTTATTAAACTCATTGCATATGAAATAAAATTATTGTAATATGTGTTAAAAAGACAAGTTAAATATTGGTTTGGTGTTGGACTTGATGTCCATTAGATAGGTAAACATCTAGGGTACGTTAGGTAGGAATTTGAGATTTTCCCCATCATTTTAACATCTCGGGGACTAATTGAAGGAGATATACTCTAGAGGCTAGAGGCCAATAATAAAGTAGTTTATTATTATATATCTCTAATGTTCATAATAATTTTGTATCATGCTATAACTGTATTAAGAGGAAACATTAATACATGTGTGGTATATAAACAATCAAGTTCCTAATATCCTCTAGTACTAGTTCATTCGGTGATGATCGAGGTTTCCTAATCATAGACTGACACAAACATCAACTGACAACAAGGTCACTTCATTAATGAATAAAGTGATGAACACATCTGACCATATAATTGCAATGTGATCTAGTCACGAAATTCAAACGTTGCAATATCTAGCAAAGCATAGTGATTCAGTCTTTTGACCGTGAGACCATATTAATCACTATCTCTCACGGATGCTTTGATCACATCAAACATCATGTCCATAATTGAGTGACCATAAAGGTGTGTATTGGGTACTCCAAAGGGATAGGCTAGGGCCTATGTGTCAAGTGACATGGTAGGTACTTTATGAAGTTGAATCTTAGAACATAGAATGAAGTTGTGTAGTCGCTCCTTTCTTGACGGGGATATGTTTCGAGAACTTATTTTTGGCTCAAAAGTTACCAACCTGTAACACAAAAGTTCTCCACGCTGCACTATGTAAGTTACCCATTCATGTGTTTAAGTTTTTGTATGCATGCAAAAATATAAATGTGAACTCCTCTGATTTAGAATCTGTTTTCACCGTGTCAACGACGACGAAGACTCGGTGCCCTAACGCCTAACTTACCGCGTCCAAATCAAATAAGTCTATGTCACATGTAATTAACTAAAAATAGGAGGTAACCAAGACTTAAAAATACAATGCACTGAAGGGTTCCGTAGCAGAAAACAAAAATTTCCTACGTTGGAACTTCCTAACACCCAAGATCTATCTATATAGAAATGCAGTAACGACCGAAGTGTATAGAATACATACCCTTGTAGAACGTACGCGGTTAATGTTTTGAAGGGCACGTGGTTGATGCAGTTGAACTCATAGCTGATCTCAAGCTCACGAAGCTCCTCGCAGGTCACCCCTTACTCCATCTTCATCGTGCAGCAGCTCCGGCTCGCGACATCCAAAATGCTCCAAGTGTTGCACTTCGTGGCTTCGTACACATCCAGTGTATGATGAGACCAAAGTCTCCCCGATCCTGCTAGGAGTGTCCGCGTTGGAACAAAGAGGAGGTGAATGTTTGGCAGCCGGTAAGTTTCACGACAAGCGTACGACAGCGAGGCCTAGGCGGGCAGGCGTTCCACGTGACGGTATATATCGAGCCGGGTGACGCAATGCGATTTCGTAGTAACCTGCGCCATAGTTGGTATTATCAAATGAAGTTCCGATCCGTGCATGCACCTAGATCGATGTGGAGGCGAGATCAAATCACAGACAGGTTAGGGATTAGCATCTCTGTCGGTGGCGAGGGGGTAACCTCGGCAATGACCATGGTTATGGACTTGGGGTTTCGCGGAAAAGAGAACGCTGGGGATTTTGTCGGATGTCAGGAGAACAATGAAGACAAGGTCACCTGAATATTGGGAAAACACTCTATTACAAGTTATCCTCTAGATTTTGGTGTACCCTCGCTTGGGCTTCTCCCGTCCTATATATAATAGGCCGGGTCTCAAAACTGTATGCGGATAGGTTTCATACATGCGTGATTACAATACCAACATAATGTCGGTTCGTGGTTTCTTTCCTACTACAGTAAAAGTCTCTGTCGGTTGCTTCCTTGGGCTTTATCTGGAATCTTTATGGGTCGTAGGCCTTTTATCCAATATAGGGTAGCGAATAATGAGCATCCGAGTAATCATACCCATGTCAGTAGCCCCCGAGACTCTACCTGAATCCGCAGTTTTCGGGTCGAGTCTCAGAGTTTTCTTTCCTCTTAATCTCATTCTGTTTGATTTTATTTTTTGTAGGGATTTTGGTACAACGAGTCTGATGCTTCCGACGGATCGGGAATCAGTTAATTGCTCCTGGTCAAAAACAGGTTTGACCTACATCAAACTCAAGTCCCTAGGCTTGAATTCGGAATTTGTCGCTGGCGTAATTCAGTTCGAGCTGCTGAGATCTTACCGAATACTGAATTCCAGTTTTGTATTTTTTATCGGGTACCCAACGCGTCCGTCAGGATTTTTCATCGTATCGTTGATACAGATTTTTACTGGCAGAGCGCATTCTTGTGCGATTACTAGGCCACACAGGACGAATCCCGGGGTCTTACCTTCATGTTTCTGAACATGATATTCGGATTTTTTCCCCGCATCTGAGCGTGATCCGAGATTTTTGGCTTGAATGGCGGTTAGCCTGCTGTGCCACCAATCTTTCTAATTATATCAGATTTTATAAGTTTACACTGTCTCCCAATGGGAGTAACCCCTTTTTGAGGATACGCTAGTGTAAAGCTCAAAAAAGGTTTTTAGCAATTTTGTTAATGTACTTCATACACAACGAAATTTCTATCGGGTGGGTGCTAGCTCTCCTGATGGGAGTAACCCCCGAGGCTATGTTCGAATGCCTGTATCTGGACATAGGCTCATAGTTGCTGTTAGCTTGATGGAAAATCTTGATCTTTTTGAACATAATTAAAATATTAAGGTACAAATAACTTATCTCTTTATATATAAGGCGAAAATCAACGGTACATTATTCTTTTAGTGGATGGCTATTTTAGCCTTTTTCTTCTTGACATCTTGGCTGATAAGCCGAATTGTGACTCTTATCGCATTGCAAATAATCTTATGCATAAAAGCGCCGAGCTGTGCTACGTTCCATGGATTTGAGTAATTGACCCCTGTCTTCTTGTCTTGTAGTCGATATGCTCCTCCAGGACGATGTACGGTCCTTCCCATGGCGATTCTAGCTTTTTGTGGTCGTCTTGCTTGAGGTGAAGAACCAGGTCCCCTATTGCGAAAAACCTAGGCCGCAATCTTCTACTATGGTAATTGTGTAGATTTTGCTGGTACATAGTTGCTCTTTGGAATGCTTCGTCTTGAGCTTCATCAAGCGCATCTACATCATCTTCAAGTGCTTCTCGTGATTCTTCTTCATTATATGCAGCTACTCTTGGCGATTCGTGTGATACCTCAACTAGAAGCACGGCCTACGCCCCGTGGACCAAAAAGAAAGGCGCCTCCTGAGTCAAATTATTTGGAGTTGCACGTAAAATCCATAACACGGATGACAATTCATCCACCCATGCTCCCTTTGCTCTTTCCAGTGGTGCTAGTACTCTCTTTTTGAGTCCAGCAGTAACTAGTCCATTGGCTTTTTCAACCTGTCCATTTGTTTGCGGGTGAGACACCGAAGCGTAGCTTATTTTGATGCCCATCTCCTGGTAGTACTCCTTGAACTTATTGGAAGTGAAGTTGGTTCCATTATCCGTGATGATGTTGTTCGGTACGCCAAACCGAAATACTATGGATTTGATAAAATTCATAACCGAAGTTCCATCTTGGGTGGTTACAGCCATTGCTTCAATCCACTTAGTAAATTTGTCGACTGCTACTAGCAGAAAGGCGTGTCCTCCTAGCGATGATTTGTGAAGTTTTCCCACCATATCGAGTCCCCACTGAGCAAAAGACCAAGCCAAGGGTATGGGATTCAGCTCAGCAGCGGGTGCTCCAGGTTTTGTTGCGAATCGTTGACATGCTTCACATGTTCTGACAATGTCTTTTGCATCTTGCACTGCAGTGAGCCAATAAAATTCTGCCCTGAATGCTTTTGCAGCAATTGCTCGGCTACTAGCATGGTGACCACAGATTCCTTTATGTATATCTTTCAATATAATTTTTCCTTCTTCGGGTGTTACGCAACGTTGCAACACACCTAAAATACTTCTTTTGTATAGCTCTCCTTTGATTATCCTGAAAGCCTTCGATCGTCGGGTGATTCTCCGAGCTTCTATCACATCCTCTGGTAGCTCTCTCGTAGTCATATATGCTATATACGGCTGCATCCAGGTTGGTTCAATTAGCATGACCTCTTTGATTTCTTGTTCTTCTTCAATGGCTTCTTCTATGTTCTTGGTTTCTGAAGGAGCCCCTGACTCTTTTTGTGGATGCTTCTTTTTCCTTGTTTTTGGTGCTATGACTTCGGAGACTCTTTTTGCTTTGATTGATCGCTCCACTATCTCCTCCCAAAAAACTCCTGGTGGTATTGGTAAACACAATGATTCGATGTTTGCTAGGTTATCAGCTTCCTCACTGCTTGCTCTTCCTATATGTGATACTTCACACCCATCAAACTGAGCCTCCATAATGCTATACAAGTCACGATAAGCAATCATATTTTCGCTGACAGCATCACATTTGTTCATTGCTTGTTGTGCCACGCGATTGGAATCTCTGAAGATTTTTAGGCGAGTCACACCGCAAGCTTTGGCCATCCGCATGCCGTGCAACAGGGCCTCATATTCCGCTTCGTTATTGGATGCGTTTGTAAAGCTCATCCGAAGAATATAGCGCATTTGTCGCCTTGATGTGATATCAGTACTACTCCTGCTCCTGCTCCTGCTCCCTCCGTTCTTTTTGATCCATCAAAGTACATTGTCCAGGTGCTAGAAAGGTCTGGTGGACCCGCACGTTGCAATTCCGTCCAACTTGTGATTTAATTGCTTTGCGCTTCTCATAAGTGATATCTCGAGGGGATAATTCAATGCCCCATAGAGAAACATGCCCAGTTGCTTCTGGATTGTTGAGGATGCTTGACAAAGGTGTCTTGTTGACCACTACGATTGGGTGCTCCGAGAAATAGTGGCGTAGTTTTCGTGATGTCATAAATACCCCGTATGCTAATTTTTGGTAGTGTGTGTACCTTTGTTTGGATGGCGATAAAACTTCGCTCAGGAAGTATACTGGTCTCTGCACGCCATGGGTCTTTCCTTCTTTGGGTCGCTCTACGACTAGGACCGTACTGACCACCTGATGTATGGCAGCAATATAAAGGAGCAGAGGTTCCTTTTCTTTTGGTGACATGACGACAATATATGTCGAAAGTGTTCTTTTAAGATCTTTGAAGGCACGTTGAGCTTCTTCCGTCCATTCGAATTTTTCTGATTTCCTCATGAGGGCGTAGAATGGAAACGCTTTTTCTCCTAATCTTGCGATAAAACGACTTAGAGCCGCCACTCGTCCCACCAGTTGTTGTACTCCTGGTAGATTTGTTGGCTTCTTCATTGTGAGGATTGCTTGTTTTTTGTCGATATTAGCCTCGATTCCTCTAGCTGACAACAAATATCCGAGGAGTTGCCCTGCCTGGACACCAAAGGAATATTTCTTTGGATTCTGTTTGATGCTAAACCTGTCGAGATTTCTGAATGTTTCTTCTAGGTCCTTTATCAACGCAGATCCTTGACCCGTGGTAACTATGACAGCATCAATATATACTTGCAAGTTTGTGCCTATTTGACTTCCTAGGCACTTCTGCATCATCCACTGATATGTTGCTCCAGCGTTCTTGAGGCCAAATGGCATTGTTGTGTAGTTGAATAGGCCATAAGGCGTGATGAACGCTGTTTTCTCCTGATCTTCTTCCTTCATCCTGATCTGGTGGTAACCTGAGTAAGCGTCCAAGAAAGAAAGACGTTTGCATCCCCCGGTTGCATCGATGATTTGGTCGATTTGCAGCAATGGAAGTGATCTTTTGGACAATGTTTGTTCAATGCAGTAAAGTCGATGCACATCCGAAGTTCCATAGTGTTTTTCTTCGGAACACATACTAGGTTTGAAAGCCACTCTGATTTTGTTAATTCTTTGATAAAATTGGCATCGGTTAGGCGATGGATCTCCTTTCCAATGGCCTT
This sequence comes from Avena eriantha, assembly GCA_910589775.1. Classification (NCBI taxonomy): domain Eukaryota; kingdom Viridiplantae; phylum Streptophyta; class Magnoliopsida; order Poales; family Poaceae; genus Avena; species Avena eriantha. The sequence goes on from CAJUXJ010001064.1 coordinate 43,874, forward strand.
GCGTTTTGGTTCTGCGAAGCGTCGAAGCAGTTGTTTCACTGGCTTCGCCTTTGGATCTAAATTTAGTGCGTGCTCAGCAAGTTCCCTGGGGATTCCCAGCATGTCATAAGGTAGCCATGCGAAAATCTCCCAGTGCTCACGGAGGAACTCGATGAGCGTGCTTTCCTATGCGGGATCAAGGTTAGAAGCCACAAATGTTGTTTTCATCGGGTCGGCGGGGTGGATTTGTACTTCTTTTGTGTCTTTTGCCGTGTCAAAAGCCTGATCGGGAGTGAAACGTGCTACCTCCAGAGGTTGTTTGTTTGCTGAACTTTTGAGTTGCTCAAACTCCGTTGCTATCCTGAAAGATTTAGAAATTTTATTGAACTCTCGATCACAGCTGTCCGCACGTGTGAAGCTTCCTTGTACCGTGATAATTCCCTTTGGTGCTGGCATTTTCATTACTAAGTATGCGTAATGTGGCACTGCCATGAATCGTGCAAAGGCTGGTCGTCCCAGGATTGCATGGTATTGTGATGGCCAATCCATGACTTCAAATTCGAGTTTTTCTCGCCTGTAATTTATTTTGGAACCAAAAACAACGTCAAGAAAAACTTTGCCTAAAGGAATTTCGGCTTTACCTGGTACTATTCCATGGAAAGAGGTTTCTGTTGGAGCGAGATTATCCAGGGGATAGCCTATTGTTCGCACCGTTTTTGCGTAGATTAGATTTATGCTACTCCCTGCATCCATGAAGACCTTGCTCATATCGAATCCACCAATTTGTGCTTCGACTATCAAGGCTGAATGACCTGGCCCGAAGTGGGTGATCTACTCTACTGAATTTGATTTCTTACTCTGACCAATGGAGATATTCGGGTGTAGCTGATGTTGATGTTTCCGCCATATTGATTTGTCTTGTGATGATCTTCTGAATTCTGTTGGGTGGACGCCCATTCTAAATCATAGACATTGTTCCTTTTGATTTGGGGTACTCTTTGTTTTGATCATTTCAGTTTTGTGGTGGTGCAACTGGTGGTGGTGCACCGGGCGTGGATGTGTATCCTCGATTTGCTGCTTCGGCTGCCTTTGCGTTGCATAACTCCTGCATCTTTAGGAATGTTCAACAGTCTTTCATCAAGTGATTGGATCGTTGCCTGCCTGCTGAGTCGAGGTAAAAATGCATATTACAGGGTCCTTCCAGCATTTGTATTGCGGACATAGGTGGGTCCCATGCTCTTGGCTGATATCGCTGTGCGGACTGGCTTCCTCCGACGTCGTCCCTGTTTTGTCAGTATCCGCCATTATTGTCGTTGCTTCTGTTGTTACCTTCACCCGAAAAACCTGCTGCGACGTAACTTGGTCTCGTGTTCCCATCGTTGTTCCTTCGTCTTCTATCATTGCCGTGTTTATCCCTATCTTCTTCGGGTGTCCGTGCACGCTTATTATGTAGCGCGTCTTCTCCATCAACCCAGCAGTTTGCTATTTCCATCAGCTGTGATACTGTCTTTGGTTTCACCCGACCCAACTCTTCTATGAATTCTCGGCGACGGATGCCGTCGATGAAGGCGTCAAAGGCCCTTTCGGCAGATATGGATTCAACTGAGTTTTTGATAATATTCCACCTCTGTATGAACGCTCTTATTGACTCTCCAGATTTTTGTTTGCATGCTCGCAACTGCTCCAAGGATGCTGGTCGCTTGAATGTAGAATGAAAATGTCGGATGAACTTATCTTCCAGATTGTTCCAGCTACCAATTGAATCTTCGGGTAACTGCCTTAACCATGATCTTGTGGTGCCGATGAGGTGTAGTTGTAGACTTTGCATCGCAGTAGTTGTGGATCTGCCATGTAATTTGACGGTGGCTAGATAGTCTGCTAACCAAGCTTCGGGTTCCTGGAGCCCATCATATTTGTGTCGGTCGTGTGGAAGTTTAAAATATTTTGGTACTGAGGCTTTGCGAATCCTCTGTGTGAAATAGCTAGCCCCGCATAGCCCATGGTCATCTTCATCATCTCCATCTTGATATCGTCGAGTGTGGCTTTCGTATCTGGGTCCACTTCTCCTATGCTGGGTGTCGTCGTTGTAGGGGTTCCGCGTATGAAAACAATAATTTTTACCCTACACCCCTGAACCCCTGATGCTGACAGGACCTATCTATTAGTAGTACAGTAATGGGAGGGGCTTTTCGCAAACTTACCCTTGAAGACCAAAAAGCGTTGTCAACGCTCAGGAGAGCGTGGTTGATGTAGACGAGCCGAAGCCTACGTCAAGGTCGTGATGAAGTCCTTACGCTCCTTTGGCTCCAACGACTTGAGTGCCTCAAGTGTGACACCTCGCGGGGAGTTACACACGTCCGGTGCCTGACGATGACTTCCGCTTCCCTGATCTAGCAGCAGTTGCGGAAGTAGAGCTCCTGGATCCAAATCCTGGAGCGTGACGGTGCTCCGCGGTGAAGATGTCTCTTGTTCGCGTAGTCCGAACTTGGGACCACGATCACGAGAGAGAGAGAGAGAGAATATCAATTGGAGGTCTTCCCAAAAGTGTGAAGACCTTTATTGAATATTGTGTGTCTTTATCTGGCCAAATACCCCCACTATATAGGGGAGGGGAGGTACTACCTCCCTCAAAGTTTCGGGGTGGGACTAAAGGAGAGGGAGAGGTGGGGAGGCGCGCCGGCCAGCCCCCACCCATGGGCCCGACGTGGGCCTGGCCCACTAGGGCCGCCGACCACCCCCTAGGCCTCTCCTAGGGGTGTGGTCCCCTCTTGGTCTCTTTCCCCTCCGGGAATTGGTCCACTAAGCCCTTTGACCATTTAATTGATTTTCTCTTTTATTAAATAATTATGAATAAATGATTAAATCAATATTTAACATTCATTCATATATTATTCAATCTCCATGGCTATGGAACACCTTCCACCTCCACTCCGGACATCCTCCAGACTTACCGAAACCCTTCCGGTTTTCTCTCTACTATTCTTTGGTGATTCTTCTGATCCTATAAACACTCTCTAAGCATCATCAAACCCTTAAGCGCGATACCCTATGGTTCGGGAACACTCCAGACATGGTCGGGATACTCCCAGACCAATGATCAACAGAGGGACCTAGATGGCTATGTGACCCCTGTGCGTTCCACGAAGATCTTTCGTCATTTGAACCGGAGCAGTCGTGTCTTATTCCCTTTGTCTCTCAATACTTGCATTGCCCGAGATCTGATCAATGACATCACCATGTCGTGTTCAATCTCGTTACCGAACAATGCTACTTGAGTCGTTCCGACAAGTGATATCCCTATGATCAAATCACACGCTGCGCAACTATTGGATATAATTTCTCCGAGTGGGCCCTTGAGTATCTTTCCCTTCACGTGGACGGACAAATCCCGCTCTTGACATATACTGCCTCTACGGTTTCCTCCGAGTACCTGAACACACCTTTATAACCACTGTATTACCAAGTGGCGCTTGATGCTATCTAAGCACTCTCGGGAGACAGTGATTGATATAGCCTCACGGTCCAAGGAATAGTCTACGAGGATCCATTTCTAATCATCGTAACTTGAACTTTGTGACATGATCGGGTCACGATGATTAGGTTGGGTATTTGTTCATCATGTCGTTATCAGAATGAGTTGACTCCATTTCCAACTAGAAAATGCCACATGATGAAGAAACATGATCATCTGTTGACCAATGAACCAGTGACTAGAGTTTCACTGGGAACCCCAGGTAGTTTATATATCACACGTGTATTGATGTTTCCACTCAATATAGTTATAGCATGATATAAAACGTAATCATAAACTTTATGAAATATGATAATAGTCCTTATTACTATTTGTCTCTAGGGCATATTTCCAACAGTCTCCCACTTGCACTAGAGTACAAATAAACTAGTTGCATTTGTTCTTAATCATTGGCACCATATATCCGGTACCCTGAACATGCTTGCTCATGGAAGAGGTTGAGTCTTGGGTCTGTACTTTACAGTCCCAAATCCTTTACAGCTTACTAATGTCACCTTGATTGACATTAATACTTTATCATCACATGATAACATCTGTGTGTATGCATCATCGCTATGGCAGCAGAACGAGGCCTGATTCCAGGAGCCTACAGTGACTTTAGATCAACCTCGAGAGGTTTCTCATGAGCACTGTGCCCTGGGACACATCACTCTATGTTAAAAGCGAACTAGCCCCACCATAACATTATACAACACTTTAGATGGTACCCTTATCTATTATTATAAATGTAATCATCAAAACACGAGTGCACCCTGTGCAACTTTCGATGTTTTTGTTCACCTCGCTTCCTACTTGACTTTAAATCAGTATTTACAGGAGTTTCCAACATATTCCCTTATAACATAACTCTTTATGTTTTAAGATATGTCATCCTTTATGGATTTGGAAAACATGTCTGTAGTTCTCTATTAGACACTGCGAACAAACTTAGCTCAACGTTTCATGATTCAAACTTAATCACTTTTAAACGTTCCTTACTGGATCATATATTATGTTAATTTATCATGATGGTTTTCTAAGATAGAACCTATGTCTCAACAGAGTGGATGATGATCATTGATGACCCACAAGTATAGGGGATGTATCGCAGTATTTTTGAGGGAAGTGAAACCCAATTTATTGATTCGACACAAGGGGAGCCAAAGAATATTTATAAGCCTTAACAACTGAGTTGTCAATTCAGCTGCACCTGGAAACAATCTTTCTCACAGCAGTTTATCAGTAACAACAGTTTTGTAGTAGCAATAGTAAAGTACTAGCAGTAGTAAAAGTAAAGACAATAGTAACAATTGCAGTAAACAATAGGATTAAAGCACGGTAGGCATAGGGATGGATGGACGGGCGTTGCATGGACAAGTTCACATGGCAATCAGTACATAGGGCAATTGCAGATAAATAAGATAAAGCATCCAAGTACTAAATAATCATAGGCATGTGTTCCATATATAGTCATACGTGCTCGCAATGAGAACTTGCACAACATCTTTTGTCCTGCCAGCCCATTTGCAGCGGGGCCACAAGGGAACTACTGGAAATTAAGGTGCTACTTTTAATAGAGCACCAGAGCAAAGCATTAACACTCTGTGAACACATGTGATCCTCACATCAAAGCCATTCCCTCCGGTTATCCCGATTTCTGTCACTTCGGGGCCATTGGTTCCGGACAACAACGTTTGTACACAACTTGCAGGTAAGGCCAAAAACAATACTATCATAATGAATCAATAACATGTTCAGATCTGAAATCATGGCACTCGGGCCCTAGTGACAAGCATTAAGCATAACAAGTTGCAACAAAGTCAAAAGCACTAATAGTAGATACTAGGCACCATGCCCTAACAATCTGATGCCATTACATGAACGATCTCATCCAATCCCTACCATCCCCATAGCCTACAGCGGTGGATTACTCTCTCATAGATGGGGGAAACATGGATGGTCGATGGAGAAGCGATGATGATGATGATGATGATGATGATGATGATGGTGATGATCTCCTCCAATTCCCCGTCCCGGCAGGGTGCCAGAATGGATTTTCTGGTTCTGAATCGTGGAATCTAGTGGTGGCGGCGGAGCGGAACTCTTTTTGGAAAAATGTCGAACCCCCCCTGAGTTTTTAGGTCAGAAGGCAACTTATAGGCGAAGAGGGAGGCCGAGGGGGTGCCTGGGGCGGCCACACCACCCCCTGGCGCGGCCAGGCCTAGCCCGCGCGACCAGGTGGTGTGGTCGGGCCCCATCCCCTCTCTGTCTCGTATTCTGGCTCCTGGTGTCCCTCGTCGAAAAACTGACTTTGGCTTTTGTCCCGTCCAATTCCGAGAATATTCATTTTCTGACTTTCCTGGAACCAAAAACAACAGAAAACAGGCAGCTGGCACTGTGGCTCTTATTATTAGGTTAGTCCAAGAAATCATATGAAAAGTACTCCAAAGTCTGGACAAGTCTTGGGACAATGCACATAGAACTATGAATGGCCACTATGCTCTCAAAGTAGGTGCATAAAGATAGAAGGTGGAGACTCAACATAAAAGTAAAAGAAAGACCTTCATAGAAGGAAGTTGGGATTCAAGTTTCATAAAGAGCTTCCAAAAATTATGGTACTTAATAGCTTTCAGCTCTCATTGCCCCTATCATAAGCATCTTGAAGTGGTTAAGGTTAAAGTGAACAAACTATGAAGTAAATGCTTGACAAAGTATAAGTTGGAAATCTCATGTCCCTTGAATACGAGGTCCACTCCTCATGCTACTCAAGTTTAGTTACCGGTAAATTCTTGTCATTGTAAGTACATGTGTATCATAGAGAACCGCCAATGGGGTACCCCTTGCCCGATGATACGGAAGAATCCCCATATCAAAATGACAAGGCAATCAGACAACGAGCATCTCAGGAATCTTCTTATTTACCATGGGAAAAATGTGCTTTTTTCTCTCTTTACTCTTTTCTCATATCTCTTTTTTTCTTTTTCTCTTTGTGTCAATATCTGACTCTTTTTTGTATAAGAAGAATGCTTCATAGACAGCTCATTATGGTTACGCTGCAGGTTTCCACCATTACGACATGGATTAGACCAGCGGCCCATGCGTTTCTCTAACACACATACATAACTCCATGGACTTACAAGCTCCCCTTTCATTTCACACAACGGCATCCAAAGACAAAAGAGCATGATATCAACTAGGTACAAAGTACAAGTGCAATGTTGAAAGCGTTCCCATTGATAGCATGGTTCTGCTAATCCCCAACATATAATTGCAAGGATATACAACATAGAAAGCAAATAAAAAGGATAAGGAGCTGTTATTACTGAAGTAATAACTTCCAAGACTCATCTAAAACTTTTGGATTATCTCCCAATAAGTACTTTTCTTTAATGCCTTTAAGTTAGGCATGATAGTTTGAGAGGATTCTCACATAAGAAATATGAATTGAAGTAAAAGAGAGCATCAAGAAGGAAATTCAAAACACATTTAAGTCTAACATAGGAATCTTGTGTTAGACTGTATATATACATAGGCTTCTGTACTTGGTATTGTAACCTGTATTGTACACATACGTACACAATATATAAAGACAGCCACACCCCACGTTGAGGGTGTTGAGCAGTTGCCCAATTCTGTTGTTTTACATGGTATCACGCTAGGTTATGATTATGACTTCCGTTGCCTCCATCGCCGTTGCCGCCATGACCTCTCCTGCTGCGGCCTCGATCATGGCGCCGGCCGACGCTCCTGCTCTTCCACCGACGCTGCTCCATCTCCTCAGCGGTGGCATGGCCCCGACACCGCACATCTCGGCTCTCTCTCCATGCTGAGTGCCGGTGCGATGTTCTCGGGGCAGATCACATCTCCACTGCAGTTCTCGTCGCCGCCTCCGTTCCCGGCCACGGCGTCCTCGCCGTCTGCTCCTCTGCCTACGGCGCTGCCATCTGCCGCCGCTCCGATTGCTCTGCCTTCTCTGGTGTCCGATTGGTCTGCGGTGCCCGCCTCTGCCACCGCGCTTGTCGCGCCGGTCTCGACGGCTGCCCCCTCTACGGATATGCCATACTGGCACGGGGTCTACACCACCTCACCCGTGCCCTATCAGGCGACCGCTGCAATGGCCGCTTGGCCCTCGCTGCCCCAACCCTACTACGCGCCTCCGTCGCCGCTCGCCCTGGCCCTGTACCAGGCGCCCCGGCGGTTGCGCCGTCGTCGGGCCCTGCACACCATACCGGCTACTACGGCATGCCCGCTACGGCACCTGCGCCCTACGTCGTACCTACACCGCCACCGATGGCCCATGTCGAGGCTCCCGCAGCTCCTTCCTCTCATGTTGGTGCTCCACCGGTGTTTTATTTCGCCCACCTTATCCCGGTGAAATTAACGCCGGACAACTATCTATCGTGGCACGCCAAAGTGTTGCCTCTTCTTCGCAGTCGCTACCTTGATGGCTTCATCGATGGCACCCTTCCGTGTCCTCCACCCTATCACCTGGCGCATCATGCCTGGGTGGCGCAAGACCAAGCCATCCTCTCTGCCATTCAGTCGTCGCTTACCGATGGGTTCGCCTCCCTCGTCATCTTCGCCGTGACCTCTCGCGATGCTTGGGCTGCCCTCGAGATAGCTTCTCCTCTCAGTCTACGGCGTAGGCACATGCTATACGTCGTCAGCTTGGCGAAGAAAAACTTAATGATCTCACCATCACCGATAACTTCAACAAGATTATTGGTCTCGCGGACACACTCGCCTCTATCGGGCAACCTCTCCACCCCGAGGAGTTCACCTCCTACGTCGTCAATGGTCTAGATGGCGAGTATGACTCTCTAGTGGAGAACGTCAATGGCCGCAACACACCTATTCCGCCACGCGAGCTGTATGCTCGTCTTCTCGCGTCGGAACAGCGCTATAAGGCGTGTCAATCAAGCCCCAGCTTCACCTCTGCTAATGCTGCTTTTCGTGGGGGAGGAAAATCTTCCAAGCCGCCGCCCGCCCCGTCTTCGTCCCCACGCCCCTCCATCATCGCCATGGGAGGGCAACCCCGCGCTTGCTGTGGTGGCTATGGCCTCCAGCAACCTTGCCAGCTCTGTGGCCTCGATGGCCATATCGCCTCCAAATTCCATCACCGCTTCAAGCAAGACTTCATGGGCGTCGACAACAATGGCAAGGGAAACGAGAAGCAGGCTGCTATTGCTACTCAGGAGTCCTACATGGGCTACACACCATCCTACTCCATCGACCCTTCATGGACGATGGACACTGGAGCTACCACTCATCTAACCAATGATATGGGCAAGCTCTCGACCCAGGAGCCTTATCGCGGGCATGATCAAGTCCGTACAGCTAATGGAGCAGGTATGCACATCGCGCATATTGGTCAGGCATCTCTTCTTACAAATACCTCTAAAAAATTGCATCTTTCTAATGTCCTTCGGGTTCCTTCAGTTGCACGTAGTCTGTTGTCTGTTCCACAGCTTACTCGTGACAACGATGTTTTTGCTGAATTTCACCGTTTCCATTTTTTTATTAAGGACCTGTACACCCAGGACGTTCTGCTTAGAGGTCGCCTTCGCCATGGGCTTTATGTGCTTGATGTGACGCCGCCAGTTCCTCGAGCTTTCAGTGGCGTTCGTGTTTCACCATATCATTGGCACTCGCGTCTTGGTCATCCGGTGACTCCTATAGTTCGCCATGTGCTACATTTCCATGAGCTTCTAGTTGTCTCTAAACATATTGATACAGTTTGTGATGCCTGTCAGCAAGGCAAGAGTCATCAACTTCCGTTTTCAGAGTCGAGTCATGTAATAAAAACTCCACTTGAGCTTGTGTTTTCCGATGTTTGGGGTCCTGTACAAACTTCTGTTAGTGGTCACAACTATTATATCAGTTTTATTGATGCTTACAGTCGCTTTACTTGGCTTTACCTTCTTTAGCACAAATCTGATGTGTTTGATGTTTTCTGACAATTTCAAGCACATGTTGAGCGTCTTCTCAAGCATAAGATTATTCATGTTCAGTCTGATTGGCGAGGGGTGAATACCACAACCTCAACACCTTCTTTAACAAGCTGGGGATCTCGCATCATGTGTCCTGTCCTCATACACATCAGCAGAATGGCGCCGCTGAACGTAAGCATCGTCATCTCGTAGAAACTGGCCTAACTCTACTAGCTCATGCCTCCGTTCCTTTTCGGTTTTGGAGTGACGCTTTTTCTACTACCTATTATCTCATTAATAGGCTCCCTACACGACTTCTTCATATGAAAACACCTCTTGAGCTATTGCTCAATGAGCCTTTAGACTATACGTTTCTCAAGGTGTTTGGCTGTGCATGTTGGCCCCATTTGCGTACATATAACCACCGTAAACTCGAGTTTCAGTCTAAGCAGTGCGTTTTTCTTGGGTACACTTCCCTTCGTAAAGGGTACAAATGCCTTCATATTCCGTCTAACCGCGTCTATATTTCTCGTGATGTGGTGTTTGATGAGAGTGTGTTCCCTTTTTCTGCATTGCTGGCTCCGGTTTCTACACTGTCACCACATGTGCATTCCTCTCCACCATTGCCTGATCAATTTGTAGATGTTGCACATTCTCCTGTTTTGCTCCCTAACCATGGTGCACGCACTGGTCGTGGAGCTCGACTGGAGTTACTAGACGTCGCAGACTGATGTCTACGCACTTCTATTCTTGTAGACAGTTGTTGGGCCTCCAAGTGCAGAGGTTTGTAGAATAGCAGCAAGTTTTCCCTTAAGTGGATTACCCAAGGTTTATCGGACTCAGGGAGGAAGTGGTCAAAGGTATTCCCTCTCAAGCAACCCTCAATCAAGATACAAGAAGTCTCTTATGTCCCCAACACACCCAATACACTTGTCAGGTGTATAGGTGCACTAGTTCGGCGAAGAGATAGTGAAATACAAGTGGTATGGATAATTATAAGTGGTAACCGTGCTAGAAAATAACTTGATGGCGTGGAAAAGACTAAAGGCAAACTGAAATAAAGATGGAAGCAAGCAAACATGTAACAGATCTAATTGCAAACGGTGTATCAATACTTAGAAACAAGGCCTAGGGATCATACTTTCACTACTGAACACTCTCATATAAATATATTCTTCTTTATGATACTACGCTGAACTACTCTCCGATTGGACACTCTAATCGTTGGTAGGGCTATAACAGCACACCTCAAAGTTCATATTTCCTATCTAGATAACCCCACACTGTCACCTTGAGGTCTAGATGGTTCCAACAAACACCACAATTTCATAGAAACATCCAACTCCAAATATAACTCATAAAAAGTATTTGTAATCTCTAGCCTAAGTGCCACCATGGTGAGCACGCTGTCACTTTCACACACATGGGGAGAGCAGAGATTCATTAAAGAACTTGAGTAGTAGAATAGATCTATAGATTACAAGCTCATGATCTCAATAAGATCATGCATAGAGAGAGAGAGAGATGAACACATAGCTACCGGTAGAACCCTTAGCCTCGAGAGAGAACTACTCCCTCCTCATCATGGGAATCAGCAACGGTGATGGCGATGGTGGTGGAGATCGATGGAGATGGCTCCGGGGGCACTTCCCCGCCCCGTCAGGGTGCCGGAACAGAGACTTTCTGTCCCCCGAATCTCCCCTTCGGTGGCGGCGGTGGTGCGGAACTTTTCGTGGCTAGAGGCTTGAATCTTTAGGGTTTATGCATCGGGAGGCTCTTATAGGCGAGAGGGGAGACCGAGGGGGTGCCGGAGGGGCCCACACAACCCCTGGCGCGGCCTGGCCTGGCCCGCGCCACCAGGTGGTGTGGCCAGCCCCTAGCCCCTTTTCGTCTCGACTTCTGGCTCCGCGAGTCTTCCGGTAAAATATTAACTTTGGCTTTTGTCCCGTCCAATTCCGAGAATATTGATTTTATGACTTTCCTAGAATCAAAAACAGCAGAAAATAGGCAACTGACACTGTGGCTCTTGTTAATAGGTTAGTCCAAGAAATCATATGAAAAGTACTCCAAAGTGTGGACAAAACACAAGTAAGTAGATAAAACCAAGCACGGAACATCAAAAATTATAGATACATTTGCAATGTATCAACATCCCCAAGCTTAACTCCTGCTCGTCCTCGAGTAGGTAAGTGATAAAAAGAAAGAATAATTTTTGAGGTGACATGCACCATCATAAACTTGATCAAAGTATTTGTAAAATATTCAAAGATGGGATCATAGTACTTGAATCATAACATGAAAGATAAAGTTCTAGCAATAAGACAAAGCAACTATGTTGCAACATGAAACGGTACAAACAAAATATTCATGAATAACAATGCTTTGCAAGACGTTTGTTTGTTTCACATAAAGAAAACATAGCATAATAGTATTCAGCTTGTCCCTCATAGAGTAGCAAATATAAATGCATAGGACACCTTCAAAGTTCATAAGAGTGACTAGATAGAAATAGTTTAAAACAAGAAATATCAAGTTATGCATCAATCAACTAGTCTTGGGACAATGCACATAGAACTAAGAATGACCACTATGCTCTCAAAGTAGGTGCATAAAGGTACAATGTGGAGACTCAATATAATGGTGGAAGAAAGGCCTTCATAGAAGGAAGTAGGGATTCAAGTCTCATAAAGAGCTTCCAAAAATTATGGTACTTATAGATTTCAGCTCTCATTGCCCCTACCATAAGCATCTTGAAGTGATTAAGGTTAAAGTGAACAAACTATGGTGTACATGCTTGACGAAGTATAAGTTAGAAATATCATGTCCCTTGTATACGAGGGCCGCTCCTCATGCTACTCAAGTTTAGTCACCGGTAAGTTCTTGTCATCGTAAGTACATGTGTATCATAGAGAACTGCCAACAGGGTACCCCTTGCCCGATGATACAGAAGAATCCCCATATCAAAATGACAAGGCAAGCAGACAATAAGCATCTCACCAATCTTCTTATTTACCATCGGAATATGGTGCTTTTTTCTCTCTTTCCTCTTTTCATAATCTCATTTTTTTTCTTTTTCTCTTTTTTCTCAACAGGATTCTTTTTTATAAGAAGAATGCTTCATAGACAGCTCATTATGGTTACGCTGCAGGTTTCCACCATGTCAGCATGGATTAGACCAGCGACCCATGCATTTCTCTAACACATATACATAACTCCATGGACTTACAAGCTCCCCTTTCATTTCACACCGACGACATCCATAGACAAAAGAGCATGATATCAACTAGGTACAAAGTACCAGTGCAATGTTGAAAGCGTTCCCCATGACAGCATGGTTCTGCTAATTACCAACAAATAAGTGCAAGCATATACAACATAGACGACACAATGGTTCAAGTTTATTAAGGGCAAGAAAAGTAAACTGTGGCATCAAGTTCGTGAGAGCTTTAATCACTAGTTTTCTCATAACAATTTTAATTTGGAAGGTAAACAAAAGCATGAATATACTTGGAATAGCATAAGCTAGTAGGTCGGTATGGTGGACTCTTTGGAATAACTTGGTTTAGGGAGTTGGATGCATGAGTGCAACTCACACTTTGTTACGGAGGCTAGCAAAAGACTGGGAGCAACAAACTAAGAGAGCAATAATGGCCATAATCATGCAGAGCGACAAAACATCATTGATCAAAGCATAAAGTGACACTACAAGTTGAAAACTAAAGGATCATCAAGGCTAATGTTGACTTGAGATAGTCATAACATGGTGTGAGCACGTGCCAAGTCAACCCAAATAAAGCATCAAAGGAGAATACCACTATACTATGCTTTAATATGCTAAAACAACGCATGATTCATCCAAAGCACATTAAGCAATCTAAATTGTTTATAACAAGTCATGCTACAGCAAAGGATACTAATCATAAAGCCAAAAAATATCAAGCATGGCATGACGAAGCATAGCCCACAGTCAAAAACAAAGCTCTCTTTACCACTTAAGCATGAACTTTCCTACTCTTTACCAATCCAAACCAAACTTATTTGAAAACCAATGCATGAAATAGGGGGTCCAACCAATTTATTCAGCAAACTAAGAAAACGAAAAATCAAAAAACAGACGCTCCAAGAACAATACAACTGTGCATGAAACAATAAAAATTAAGCGTTTGTAAGAAACCTAGAATTTTTATTGATGAAGAAGGGGATGCCTTGGGCATCCCCAAGATTTGACGCTTGTACTTCTTGGATATTTCTTGGGGTTACGCGCGTGGCATCCCCAAGCTTGAGCTTTAGTCCATCCTTCATCTCATTACTCATTCCATCCATACACCTGAAATTTTTTCTTCATACAAAACTTCACACAATCTTTATTAGCAACATTAGTGCACTCAAGATAATAAGTCTTTGGGTTTAGTTTCAACACCAATAAAACTTCCATTAAAACACTAGCTACTGTCGCAATTCCCTCAAAAATCTCAATTCCCCAAAAGAACTCAAAAAGGAACCAACAAGAAGCAAATGCAGAAAATGGCAGAAATCTGTCAAAACAGACCAGCAGGTAAAGACGAATTTTTTCGAAGACCTTCTGTTGCTCAAATCAAAAAGTGTTGAACTAACGGAAGTTAGATAACAACCTGAGGCAGAAGCACAAAAATTCACGCCTCAAAAAGACGTTCAGAAATTTTACACGAAGTTTTACGGTGAAGCACATAAATCTGTTTCGGGACAACAACTTTCCCAATCATTACTTCTCTCTCATTAGAGGTTACTCTTGGCACAAAAAGCAAATAAAAAGGATAAGGAGCGGTTATTACAGAGGTAATAACTTCCAAGACTCAACTAAAACTTTTGGGTTATCTCCCAATAAGTACTTTTCTTTAACGCCTTTAAGTTAGGCATGATAGTTTGAGAAGATGCTCACATAAGAAATATGAATTGAAGTAAAAGAGAGCATCAAGGAGCAAATTCAAAGCACATTTAAGTCTAACCCAGTTCCTATGCATAGGAATCTTGTAAAGAAACAAGTCATGAAAGCACAAAGCAACAAGCATAGTAAAGCAAAATAAGTGCAACTTCAAGACTTTCAACATAAAGAGGGGAAACTTAATATTGTTGAGATACATAAGACCATGTTTCCCTCTCTCATAATAACTTTCAGTAGCATCATGAATAAAATTAACAATATAACTATCACATAAAACATTATTATCATGAGCCACATGCATATAATCATTATTACTCTCCACATAAACATAGTCATTCCTATTAATTGTAGTGGGAGCTAATTTAGCAAAATAGCTATCATTATTATTCTCATCACCATAATCATCAAATATAGGAGGCATATTGTAATCATAATCAATTTTCTCCTCAATAGTAGGTGGACTGAAAATATCATATTCATCATTGTAATCATCATATATTCGAGGCATAGTATCATCAAAGTAAATTTTCTCCTCCATGCTTGGGGGACTAAAAAGATCATTTTCGTAAAAACTAGCTTCCCCAAGCTTAGACTTTTCCATATCATTAGAAATAATAGTGTCCAAAGAATTCATACTAACAACATTGCTATTAGCATGCAAATAAAGTTCCATAGGTTTTTTAATTTTCTCTTCAAACACTTCATGTCCTAACTCAAGATAAATACTATAAAGCTCTCTAATTTTTTATTGTTTTCCATTAAGCCTAACTAGTGAAAACAAGAAACAAAAAGACAAAATTGCAGAATCTAAAGGAAATAACTTCAAGCACTCACACCGGAGGATGTGAGTACCTTTTACCTTACCTCCCCGGCAACGGCGCCAAAAAATAGGCGTTTGCCGTGGGAGGTTCTTCTTCCTTAATCCTCCGGTGTGAATACCTTTTACCTTACCTCCCCGGCAACGGTGCCAGAAAATACCTTGATGTCTATGCACTTATATTCTTGTAGACAGTTGTTGGGCCTCCAAGTGAAGAGGTTTGTAGAATAGCAGCAAGTTTTCCCTTAAGTGGATCACCCAAGGTTTATCGAACTCAGGGAGGAAGTGGTCAAAGGTATTCCCTCTCAAGCAACCCTCAATCAAGATACAAGAAGTCTCTTATGTCCCCAACACACCCAATACACTTGTCAGGTGTATAGGTGCACTAGTTCGGCGAAGAGATAGTGAAATACAAGTGGTATGGATAATTATAAGTGGTAACCGTGCTAGAAAATAACTTGATGGCGTGGAAAAGACTAAAGGCAAACTGAAATAAAGATGGAAGCAAGCAAACATGTAACAGATCTAATTGCAAACGGTGTATCAATACTTAGAAACAAGGCCTAGGGATCATACTTTCACTACTGAACACTCTCATATAAATATATTCTTCTTTATGATACTACGCTGAACTACTCTCCGATTGGACACTCTAATCGTTGGTAGGGCTATAACAGCACACCTCAAAGTTCATATTTCCTATCTAGATAACCCCACACTGTCACCTTGAGCTCTAGATGGTTCCAACAAACACCACAATTTCATAGAAACATCCAACTCCAAATATAACTCATAAAAAGTATTTGTAATCTCTAGCCTAAGTGCCACCATGGTGAGCACGCTGTCACTTTCACACACATGGGGAGAGCAGAGATTCATTAAAGAACTTGAGTAGTAGAATAGATCTATAGATTACAAGCTCATGATCTCAATAAGATCATGCATAGAGAGAGAGAGATGAACACATAGCTACCGGTAGAACCCTTAGCCTCGAGAGAGAACTACTCCCTCCTCATCATGGGAATCAGCAATGGTGATGGAGATGGTGGTGGAGATCGATGGAGATGGCTCCGTGGGCACTTCCCTGGCCCAGCAGGGTGCCGGGACAGAGACTTTCTGTCCCCTGAATCTCTCCTTCGGTGGCGGCGGTGCTGCGGAACTTTTCGTGGCTCGAGGCTTCACTCTTTAGGGTTTATGCATCGGGAGGCTCTTATAGGCGAGAGGGGAGACCGAGGGGTTGCCGGAGGGGCCCACACCACCCCCTGGCGCGGCCTGGCCTGGCCCGTGCCACCAAGTGGTGTGGCCAGCCCCTGGCCCCTCTCCGTCTCGACTTCTGGCTCCGTGAGTCTTCCGGTAAAATATTAACTTTGGCTTTTGTCCCGTCCAATTCCGAGAATATTCATTTTCTGACTTTCCTGGAACCAAAAACAGCAGAAAACAGGCAACTGGCACTGTGGCTCTTGTTAATAGGTTAGTCCAAGAAATCATATGAAAAGTACTCCAAAGTGTGGACAAAACACAAGAAAGTAGATAAAACCAAGCACGGAAAATCAAAAATTATAGATACATTTGCAATGTATCACGGACACGTCCCCAGCGTCAGACGTCAATCGTGTGCACGTCCCATGCACCGTCGCGCGCGCTGCAAATCTGGCCTCGGTGTCCTCTGTCCTGGACCCGGCTGGGCCACCATCTCCTGGCCCAACAATGCCCGGCCCAGCGCCAGGCCCCTCTGCCCTGCCTGGCGACTCTTCTTCGCCAGCACATGCGTCGCCTAGTGCGGTGCGTACAGCTCTACGCCCACTGCCGCGTCGCCTCGCGGTGGGCCGCCCTCGCCAGACTCCTTCTCTCCCGTTTGCAATGAGGACGAGTCTGCCACTTCGTCGCCTCCTGCCACTACTATGGAGCCGACTGTTCCAGCCCCTGCGGTGCCGCGTGCATGCACTCACAGTCAAAATGGAATTTTTTAGCCGTGATGGCTCACCGATGGAACGGTTGCGTGGATTGCGGCCTGTATGGCACATTCTCATGATGATCCCACTGCTGAACCTTGACACTATCAGGCTGCTCTAGGGGTTCCACACTAGCGCACTGCAATGGAGCAGGAGTATCATGCGCTCCTGAAGAATGACACTTGGCGGCTCATTCCTCCCCCCTCTGGTGTTAATGTTATTGACTCCAAGTGGGTGTTCAAGGTCAAGAAACATTCTGATGGATCCATTGAACGGTACAAGGTATGATTGGTGGCCAAATGATTCAAACAGAGATATGGTATTGACTATGAAGACACCTTTAGTCCTGTTGTCAAACCTACTACTATTCGTATCCTGCTCTCGTTGGCTGTTACACGAGGATGGTCACTGCGTTAACTGGATGTACAAAATGCTTTCCTCCATGGTGTCCTAGATGAAGAGGTATATATGCGTCTGCCCCTGGATTCGTTGATCCTGCACGTCTGCATCACTTATGTCGACTGGTGAAGGCTCTCTACGGGCTTAAGCAGGCTCCATGAGCCTGGCATGCTCGACTTGCCTCTGCTCTTCGAGCTCATGGGTTTGTGCCTTCTACTGCTGATACATCACTGTTTATGCTACAGCAACCTGCGGTGACTATGTACCTGCTGGTCTATGTTGATGATATTATCCTTGTTAGTTCCTCAGTCGCTGCCGCTGATCGCCTAGTTTCTACTATGAGTGGTTATTTTGCTGTCAAGGATCTGGGTACTCTGCATTACTTCCTTGGTTTGGAAGTAGCTCATTCTGCTGGTGGTTTAACTCTTACTCAGCAGAAATATTCTCAGGACTTGTTGCGCCGTGCTGGCATGTTGCACTGCAAGACTATCGCTACTCCTATGTCAGCTACTGATCGATTGTCAGCTCTTGATGGTTCTCCTCTCTCAGCTGATGATGCTACTGAGTACCGCAGTGTTGTTGGTGGTCTTCAGTACTTGACAATTACACGCCCTGATATATCCTATGTAGTCAACCATGTGTGTATGTTTCTTCACGCTCCTCGCGACACTCATTGGACCGCTGTCAAGCGCATTCTTCGGTATGTTTGATCC
The DNA here is from genome assembly GCA_910589775.1 of Avena eriantha. Classification (NCBI taxonomy): domain Eukaryota; kingdom Viridiplantae; phylum Streptophyta; class Magnoliopsida; order Poales; family Poaceae; genus Avena; species Avena eriantha. The sequence continues at coordinate 62,096 of CAJUXJ010001064.1, forward strand.
ATGGCTTCCTATGGTTTGTATCTTCGGACGGCACCATCCTGTGTCCTCTCAGCTTTTTCTGATGCCGACTGGGCTGGTAGTCCTGATGACAGGCGATCAACGGGGGGATATGATGTGTTCTTTGGTCCAAATTTGATCGCCTGGAGTGCTCGCAAGCAAGCTACAGTGTCTCGAAGTAGTACTGAAGCTGAATACAAAGCACTTACTAATGCCACGGCTGAACTCATTTGGATACAGTCTCTTTTGAGAGAGTTGGGGATGTCTTAGAACCAGCCTCTAGTCCTTTGGTGTGACAATATTGGTGCCACATATCTTTCATCTAATCCAATATTTCATGCTTGAACTAAACACATTGAAGTTGACTCTCATTTTGTGAGGGAACGAGTTGCACAGAAGCTACTGCAAATCAAGTTTGTCTCTTCTAAAGACCAACTTGCTGACATCTTCACGAAGCCACTATCTTAGCCTCAGTTTGAGAGTTGTAGGTGCAATCTTAACTTGCTTTGTACTTCTGGGCACAGTTAAGATTGAGGGAGGGTGTTAGACTGTATATATACATAGGCTTCTGTACTCCGTATTGTAACCTGTATTGTACACATACGTACACAATATATAAAGACAGCCACACCCCATGTTGAGGGTGTTGAGCAGTTGCCCAATTCTGTTGTTTTACATCTCGTATGCAAATAAATTCGCAAAGAAAAAAGTGACAGGCATAGGAAGATAAAACAAGAGTAACTTCAAAACTTTCAGCACATAGAGAGGTGTTTCATTACCATGAAAACTTCTACAACCATATTTTCCTCTCTCATAATAATTTTCAGTAGCCTCATGAATAAACTCAACAATATAACTATCACATAAAGCATGCTTTTCATGTTCTACAAAAACATAATTTTTATCAAGCTCAAAAATAGTGGGATTAAAACCTTCAAACCCACTTTTAACAATTCTATAACAAGATGACTGATCATTCAATATAGGACCATCATCTAGAGCTTTATCATAAACAATTTCTAAGAAAAACTCTTTAGTATCGTGCATCTCGAAGTTAGGCACAAATAAAGGATTATCATAGATAACATGAGCATAACATTCATCCTCCTTTGGTAAGCATGGGGGACAATCAAATAATGTAAGGGATAAAGAGTTACTCTCATTACAAGGTAGCCATGGGTAGCTAATCCATTCTTCCTCCTTTTGTTCATCACCTCCTCCTCTTTTCATCTAATGAGCTCTCAGGTTCATCAATTTCTTCTTCCATAAGATCCTACAAGGCATTAGTCTCTTCCATTTGTGGAAAGCATCTATTAATATATTCAAGAATATAGCCATTTTCTTCCTTGTAATTATCAAAGCAAAATTTAAGTATATCATAAACCTCATATTTATAAGGTGAATCATCAATATTTTCAAGCAAACTAGCAAGTTCAAATGCACCCTTCCAAGCAATAAATTCCTCAGTTTGTTCCACATCATAAAAGTCATACTTTTCTTAACATAAGAATATATGGTAACATCATCATTATATTCACATTGAAAAGGGAGGTGTTTGTACCTCCTACAACAACAAGATTTATTAAAGCAATAAGTAACATTATAAGTAGAGCACACGTTTATAGCAATGGTATACAATTTATCAATTTTTTCCCATAAGTGTTTCCCATTTTGTGACAAGCGGTGTTCCTTATAATAATATTTTTATTCTTCCGTAAACCCACCTTGCCAATAAGATTCAGTTTCAAAGAAACCAACCATTGATAGAAAGAATGATAAAGCAAGACAATAACATACCAACGAAAATAACAACTAGAGTAGGAACTAATTTTCTTGTATTTTTGATAAAGAAACAAGCAAACAAGGAAGAAATTAACTAAGCTTAAACAATAGTGATTCCAGGTGGACTTGAAAAATAAAGCTATGCTCCCTGGCAACGGCGCCAGAAAATAGTCTTGATGACCCACAAGTATAGGGGGTGTATCGCAGTATTTTCGAGGGAAGTGAAACCCAATTTATTGATTCGACATAAGGGGAGCCAAAGAATATTTATATGCCTTAACAACTGAGTTGTCAATTCCGCTGCACCTGGAAACAATCTTGCTCACAGCAGTTTATCAGTAGCAACAGTTTTGTAGTAGCAATAGTAAAGTAATAGCAGTAGTAAAAGTAAAGACAGTAGTAACAATTGCAGAAAACAATAGGATTAAAGCGCGGTAGGCATAGGGATGGATGGACGGGCGTTGCATGGACAAGACAATTCACATGGCAATCAGAACATAGGGAAATTGCAGATAAATAAGATAAAGCATCCAGGTACTAAATAATCATAGGCATGTGTTCCATATATAGTCATACGTGCTCGCAATGAGAACTTGCACAACATCTTTATCTTGCCAGCCCGTTTGCAGCGGGGCCTCAAGGGAACTACTGGCAATTAAGGTGCTCCTTTTAATAGAGCACTAGAGCAAAGCATTAACACTCTGTGAACAGATGTGATCCTCACATCAAAGCCATTCCCTCCGGTTATCCCGATTTCTGTCACTTCGGGGCCATTGGTTCTGGACAACAACGTGTGTATACAACTTGCAGGTAAGACCAAAAACAATACTATCATAATGAATCAATAACATGTTCAGATCTGAAATCATGGCACTCGGGCCCTAGTGACAAGCATTAAGCATAACAAGTTACAACAAAGTCAAAAATCACTAATAGTAGATACTAGGCACCATGCCCTAACAATCCGATGCCATTACATGAACGATATCATCCAATCCCTACCGTCCCCATAGCCTACATCGGGGGATTACTCACTCATAGATGGGGGAAACATGGATGGTCGACGGAGAAGCGATGGTGATGATGATGGCGATGATCTCCTCCAATTCCCCGTCCCGACAGGGTGCCAGAACGGAGTTTCTGGTTCTGAATTGTGGAATCTGGTGGTGGTGGCGGAGTGGAACTCTTTTTGGAAAAATGTCAAACCACCCTTAGTTTTTAGGTTAGAAGGAATCTTATAAGCGAAGAGGGAGGCCGAGGGGGTGCCTGGGGCGGCCACACCACCCCCTGGCGTGGCCAAGCCTAGCCCGCACGGCTAGGTGGTGTGGTCGGGCCCTAGCCCCTCTCCGTCTCGTATTCTGGCTCCTGGTATCCCTCGGTGAAAAGCTGACTTTGGCTTTTGTCCCGTCCAATTCCGAGAATATTCATTTTCTGACTATCCTAGAACCAAAAACAGCAGAAAACAGGCATCTGACACTATGGCTCTTGTTAATAGGTTAGTCCAAGAAATCATATGAAAAGTACTCCAAAGTGTGGACAAAACATAAGAAAGTAGATAAAACCAAGCATGGAACATTAAAAATTATGGATACGTTTGCAACGTATCAATCATCCTTTTCTTTTTTTCAACCATTGATGTTAAACTTAATACTATTCCTAACTTGTGTTATTAAGGACCAGTTCCTTAATTAAATTCTATTCTGAAAGCCTTTTCAGAATCCCTTAAGGAATACTACATAATATCATAATACACTTATTATTAACTTCTACACCTTAGAAATCATTATTTATCGGTCCTTGCGCTTTTATTCTTAACACCCTTAAGAATCTCTCTATAAGCTCCCACTCAAAATATGTTCCTAACATATTTGGGTATGAGTCACTACTCTTACTCAAATTATGTTCCTACATATTTGAATTTGGGACTTATATTGCTCCCACTCAAAAATATGTCATTCACATATTGTTTTTGAAAGACTTTTATAGCTCCCACTCAATTTCATGCAAATTGCATATCTACTCGCAATTTTGAACAACTTCAAAATCCTTTGATCAAATATCAAACTTGGAGATTACTATGAGATACTAGTAATTTTACTAGTTTTAAATCCACTAGACATTTAGCACACTTGAATCAAATTCATTTGAATTCGTCCAATACTTGACAAATTGTGCTTTTGTCATTCACCCCTTTTCCACTATGGCTTTACAGTCATTTGGGAAAATTCTAAGTAACCCCTTTTACTTCTGAGATTCAGCAACAAATTGCTTTCTAATCTCAAGGGAATTTTGCTTCTAGGATTTCTCATATCTTTAGCTTACCATTATTTCCTTAGTAGTTCGTAGGTATGTCATATTCCAAGAATCATGACAAATGATTCAAAAATGTCTCCATAGAAGATATGGGTTCATTTTGAATCCTACTTCATGTAGTGAAAATACCAGTGGGGAAAAACAATGATCATTATCATTGATTCTTTCCTTCTATGAAGAGAATTGTTCAGGAACGTTGTCTGTTGCGCTTCTCAACACTCTGATGCAGGGATTTGAATCCTCATCATGTTTTTCACTATCTTCCATTTGCTCCATAATTGAGAAATATCACTGAATGCAAACTTTCTCGAAAATGTACCAAAAACCAAGCAATACTAGTTTTGCTTCTCTTTTGGTTTCAGCTATAGATTTCGTATTTAAAGTTTCCAATGAATACTCTACAAGGACTTATTCGCTATTGTTTCGGATATACCGAATAACCCCAAAAAATTTACGATGATCCATACTAGATATGGAGCCGCTTTCACGAATTCAAATGGTTCACTATATATTCTAATTGAGTGTTAACTATTTCTAACTAATGGTTTCTACATCTACACTACAATGATTTATTTGGTGCCATCTATTCACCAACTTTGATATCTAATATCATATTGTGATGCTTTGCATTTTGACATTTCAAAACACTTTGCATTCCACAATTTCTTTATGCCATTCTTAGAAAGTGAAATTTCATTACTATTGATCAAATCACAGTAATTAGATTCTCTTTTATATTTATACCCTTTGTTGATGAAACACTTTGATCATATCAAATAGTTTCATACTTATGTTTCTTTTGGTAAATTACTTTACGCATTTAAACAATCATACAATGATAATTACCATTTTGTCAAAACACAATACATCGAATATGTATTTACTTTTAAAAATTCATTAAAACACTTTGTATTCAAGTAATACACGGTATTCAAGTTATTTTGCTGAACTTAGGCATGATTTATATGTGACAAGAAAACAAGTGTCTTTCACATATTATCAAATAACTTTGAATGCAAACAATGGTTTCATTCATTAATGAAATATCATTAAGTTGGGTATTTTAAAGGCATTTCAATATTTTACAAATGTTCATGCATTATCAATTAGTTTCAAACAACAAGGATAATTCACATATAATCAAACAAGATATGAACACGAATAGAGATCATTCATAAAAGTAGAACAACTATTTGTTACAAACTTATATGAATAACCGTCTCACAAAGTGTGAGACACACTAAAGAAGTTCATAATCTTTTGATTACAATAACTATCCAAAACATAAACTAAGTGATATATGTTGAGGGAGAGTGTCGTTGGCCAACATCATCATGCTCGCCATCAACACACAACGTCACCTCCTCTCCAGCAAGCACCTCGCATGCAGAAGGACCTGTTTTCAGTAAAACAGAACAAGTATCAAATATACTTAACATTGCAAATGTGTTTGCAAGATTATAACATTTATAAAATTGTATATCAAATATATACCTTTGTCATTGATGAGCTCAGCGACAACGGGTTCAACCATCACATTCCTGAGATGTGATACGAACCTGTGGAATTCCATTGATTCCGCATTGCCTCTCATAATGCAAGTCTTGAGTTGTTCTTGGTAGCTTGGTGGCAGCCACCGCAGCACAACGCCATTTGCAAAAGAGCCAGTCATCCAACTATCCAGGAAGTATGCAGGCCTCATGTACGCATCATGCATGCGCTCCAAGTGGTCGTCAAGTGATGAGTTCTCCTCCATCTTAATGAAGAGGAAGTGTCCCATCAACTCATGCTCCCATATGCGTGCTTGTTCCACGAAATGTGTCCTAAGCTATAGCATTACCGTATGAGGGTTGACATTACCCACGATAGGCCACAACTCGCCCACCATTCCGAAACGCATTGTAACTGAAATGAAGGAGGCCATCTCCCGACGATGATAGCGGTCTTCCTGCTGCTCTGGTGTCTCTAGGTCAATGGGCTCATCCAAATCCATCTCGTCGAGTATGTAGTCGACCACGTCATTCTCGCTAAGGAGAGCGTGGAGACGTGCAACCCATATAGAGAAGTTTGATCCATCTAACCTGAGCTTCTCTCCTTCTAAGCAGTCGTCAACATGAAAAGTAGCATCGGGAAGAACCATTTTCTACATTTATAATTGCATAAGGAATTTAGACTAAGTTTATAATTAAATGAGTTAATAATAACTCCACTCAGAAACACCTATCCCCAGAAGGGTTCCTAGTGATAACACAACCCCTTTCAACCACATCTCCCCCGATCATCATGGTCATCAATTCTGCTTCAAGGGTGGATGCTAAACGTCGGTCACATCATTCATGTGACTCGTGCTCGATCTTTCGACCATCCGCGTTCCGAGGCCACGTCTCTATAACGTGCTAGGCTCGCCAACTCAACCTTAGTGTATTCGCTGTGCAACATGGCTTACATCCACTGTATGCGAACGTAGATATGTTTGACACCCACGCCTATACCGTGGATCGCCTCATACCGAAGAACTTTCTTTGTGGTGCACACTAAGGGGGAACACAATCGTTGGTAATTTTAACAGGGATCATCTTATTAGGCTACCGTCGAGTATCTAATACTAGCACACAATAAGATATACAAACAATAACATTGAATGTAAATGCGATGTGATATGGTCCTTCACGTCGTGATCTCCATCCGTCGTCACCGGATTCCGGTGCCATAGACACTAGGGTACCGGTGTCTTTCCGGCGTGGTAGTCCGTCACCGTCGTGACTATCTACTACTACGTAACATAAGGTAATCACTTTACCTTTGCCACAACCATATCACAAAGCAATGCCCCCTGTAAAACAAAGTTAGACGCATCTACTTTAGCTTTGCATGTTTTACGTGGCTGAATGGGCTTTCGCACAAGAACCGTTCTTACCTATGAACTTTCAGAACAACGCTGATCAAGTAGTTGTCTCTACTACACCCCTTTCGGAGCCCTCCGTTGTAAATGGCATACCAACTAATGTGAGAGAGACATGAAGGGGAACCGTAGCGGAAAACAAAAAATTTCCTACGACAGAATCCCAAAACTGCCTAGGATCTATCTATGTAGTAATGCAGTAATGGCCGGAGCATATAGACTACATACCCTTGTAGACCGTGCGCGGTTAACGTTCCACGAGGAATGTGGTTGAAGTAGTCATACTCATAGCCGACCTCAAGGTCGCGAAGCTCCTCGTAGGTCACCCCTTGCTCTTTTTTCATCTTCATCGTGCAACAGCTCCGGCTCACGACATTCAAGCGCCCCAAGTGTTGCGCCTCGTGTCTTCGTACACATCCGGTGCACGATGAGACCTCCGGCTCCCCGATCCCGCCGGGAGTGTGGAAGTTGATATCCGGCTAGGAATCCCTGCAGTGCAACGGCATACTACAGGTGTGCCTCGATCGCACAGCCCAGACTTGGGGCCATGGTCACAAGATATAGAGAGAGAGGGAAGAAGGAAGTCAACCAAAGGACTTCTCCAATTGATGGGTGTGTTCAATCCCACCCATGGGCACCCCTTTATATAGGGGGCGGGGGTGTGCCCTCCCCTTTGGGTTTCCCATGTGGGACTAAACAAGGGAGAGAGGGGGAGGCGCATGGGCCTGATGGGCCAGCCCGCCAGGGGTGGGCCCCACCCCGCGCACAACTCTAGGCTGGCCGGGTCGGCCCCCTTGAGGCGCCTAGGCCTTGGCCCTTCCCTCCTTCGGTTTTCCCTCATGGGCCCTTTTTTCCCTAGGAAGTTTGGCCCATTAGTGGAATAACCCTTCAAATTAGATTTTAATATTATATTTAATATTAATTACATTAATAAATATGTAAATACATATTACAAAATCCGTCTTGACCCAAAACACATTTCGGTTGCCTTTCGATTTCCTCTGAATGACTTCGGATCTTTCCCGGAATGATTCCGGTCCTTTATTCTTTCTCTGAACAACTTCGGATTTCTTCGTGGAACATTTCCGGCTTTCTCTCTTTCTCTACTGTGATTCCGTCTTATGAATGATCGCTTCGTCATACCCTTAAGTGTATCCTCTCATGGCTCGGGAATGCTCTAGACATGATCTGTATCCATGATCAACAGAGGGACTAGGGATATCCATGTGACCCCTATGCATTCCTGATGACAATGTCGTTTGAACCACTAAATGTAGCATCCTCTTCCTTTTGTTTCTTGATACAACTTGTCCGAGATCCGATCATTGGTATCCCATACCTTGTTCAATCTCGTTCATAGCAAGTTCTGTTTTCTTGTTACCGTGATATTACACCCCCGTGACCGAGTCACATGTTGCAACATTTATGGATGTAATCTCACCAAGCCGGCCGTATGTATCTTTACCCTTCATGTGGGTGAAAAAATCCTGGTCTTGCAATCACATGTCATCTACTGTTCCTTTGGAATACCCAACGTACACCTTTATAACCAATGTATTACCAAGTGGCGCTTGATGCAGTCTAAGCAGCATCGGGAAACAGTGAGTAATATGAGCTCCCGGTCGAAGGAAAAGGAGTCTAGGTATAGCTGTTGCAACAATGAACTATATGACTTAATCATGTTGCAATCCTTCGAGGAATGTCCAATCACATCATTCTCCAATGATACGATCCCGTTGTCAGTCGGCATAAATTCCCATGATCTTGAAACCCAGATCATCTTCATGACCAACGAACTAGTATAAATAGAGGCTACTAGGGACTTGGTTGTTTCATACCACACCTGTACCAATGTTTCTACTTGGCACAGTTATAGCACAATATGAAACTATTATAAACTAATTGAGATATGACAATAAAAAAGTATTTATTATTTGCCTCTAGAGCATATCTCCTTCAAGACAGACACCCCCCTAAGCCACTTTATATGGTACAAGTCGTATCTCAAGCGTAGACCAGTCTCGCGAATGAACGCATAAAGTTGGTTGGGGGCCGCTTCATCAAGCATTACTGCGGTATACACAAGTACACGTGGGAGGGTAACAACTAAAATATCAACGCCCACACGCTACATCTCGTGTGTTCTATCCGTACTAGCATTACTACACATAGATCTAGCTCTGATACCACTGTAGGGGTTCCGCGTATGAAAACAATAATTTTTACCCTACGCCCCTGAATCCCTGATACTGCCAGGACCTATCTATCAGTAATATATTAATGGGAGGGGCTTTTCGCGAACTTACCCTTGAAGACCGAAAAGCATTGTCAATGCTCAGGAGAGCATGGTTGATGTATACGAGCCGAAGCCGACCTCAAGGTCGTGATGAAGTCCTTGTGCTCCTTTGGATCCAACGACTTGAGTGCCTCAAGTGTGACACCTCGCGGGGAGTTACATGAAGGAGATATGCCCTAGAGGCAAATAATAAATAGGTTTTTATTGTCATATCTCAATTAGCTTATAATAGTTTCATATTGTGCTATAACTGTGCCAAGTAGAAGCATTGGTATAGGTGTGGTGTGAAACAACAAAGTCCCTAGTAGCCTCTATTCATACTAGTTCGTTGGTCACGAAGATGATGTGGGTTTCAAGATCATGGGCATTTATGCCGACTAACAACGAGATCATATCATTGGAGAATGATGTGATTGGACATTCCTCGAAGGATTGCAAAAAGATCAAGTCATATAGTTTATTATTGCAACAACTATACCTAGACTCCTTATCCTTAGACCGTGAGCTCATATTACTCACTGTTTTCCGAGGCTGCTTAGACTGCATCAAGCGCCACTTGGTAATACAGTGGTTATAAAGGTGTACGTTGGGTATTCCGAAGGAACAATAGATGACATGTGACTGCAAGACCGGGATTTGTTCACCCACATGACGAGTAAAGATACATACGGCTAGCTTGGTGAGATTACATCCATAAATGTTACAACATGTGACTAGGTCATGGGGATGTAATATCACGGTAACAAGAAAACAGAACTTGTTGTCAACGAGATTGAACAAGGTATGGGATACCAATGATCGGATCTCGGACAAGTTTTATCGAGAAACAAAAGGAAGAGGATGCTACATTTAGCAGTTCAAACGACATTGTCATCAGGAATGCATAGGGGTCACATGGACATCCCTGGTCCCTCTGTTGATCATTGATACAGATCATGTCTAGAGCATTCCCGAGCCGTGAGAGGATACACTTAAGGGTACGATGAGAGCGATCATTCGTAAGACGGAATCACAATAGAGAAAGAGAGAAAGCCGGAATTGTTCCGCGGAGATCCGAAGTTGTTCGGAGAAAGAATAAAGGAAAAGCCCGAAAAAGTGTTTTCGGATAAATGGGAATTTAAATATATATTTATTATATGTTAATTATGAATTAATATATTCTAAATAATACTTAGATTAAGGTTTCTAAAGGCAACTTTTATATTGGGCCAAATTCTCGGAGGGAAATAGCCTAGAAATATAACTGCGGAAAAAGAAATGGAAAAAGAAAAGAAAAACAACACCTTACCTCGTGTGGGCCAGTCGGCCCACAGAGGCGAGCGATCAGGCACTTTGCGCCGCTCAAGGAGGAAGGTGGGCGGGTGATAGCCACCATGACTAGTGGGTCGCGGCCTCCCGTCCTGCTCGGGCGCTGCCGCCGCTGGCCTTTGTGGGCCACGCGCGCTGAAACCGGCCCACCCGGGGTGAGCGCCGGGCCGCCAGGCCACCGCCGGGGGCGAGCTAGGCCGCGGGTGAGCGCCGGGCCGCCAGGCCACCATCGGGGGCGAGCTAGGCCGCGGGTGAGCACCGTCCCACCCAGGCACTGTGTAACACCCTCAAATCGGCCCTATGCAAGTTTTAGCCCTTTCTGCCAAACCCGCATAGAAACGATTCAAGGACGCCCACCAGGCACTTTCGTGCGGGTGGAAAACAAAGTAATAACATTACACAACAGTCCTCGATGGGACCCACAGAACAGATATATATACAACAGCGACTCCCGGAGTCAAGAATACAAATATATAATACAAAGATCCAAATCACCTTGAAAACGATAGAGCGTCCGACTACGGACAAGATGCAAATGGGGCTAAGAGCCCTGAAGAATAATCAATGGCGTCCATGACCCTGCCCAGGCCAAGCCGGAAGGGTAACCCTGCTAACGACGTCGATCTCAAACCTGCTAAAACAAAAGGGGTGCCGACAAAAGGGAAAGGAAAAAGAGGAGCGTCAGTGCTGAGGCCAGTACACGGCGAGGCTAGAATTCGGCGGCTCTCGCCTACATAGGTATGGTGGGCTGAAGCGGCAGCGCAGCGGCACTAAACAACCTATTGAGACTCGGTATCACTGGCGGCTATTAGAGAGGGGTAAGAAAGACCTATTCGGATCCAACCTGAAGCTAACACTAAACAAACCCATCCTGGTATTTCCCCCTCGAGACCAAACGAGGAAGTCAGACCGCGGAACTCACACGGTTGGCAATTTTTACTCATTCCGTTTTAGTTGTAACACTTACTATTCAGATATAGATAGCATGAGTCATCCAGATAGCATAAGTAGTGGGAAATTTTAGTTAACATTCCGTTGTAGCGGGAACAGTTACTAGTCAGATATAATTGTCCTGAGGAATCCCAAAACCCAGTAGTTGTTGGCACTTTTATCACATTCCATTGGAGTTGCGCTACTTACTAGGCAGGTATAGTATGACACGGATCACCACGGATCCACCAGATGTTGGCATTTGTATTACCCATTCTGTTATACTTCAGTTGATTACTAGTCAACAATTTTGTCAAATTTATAGCACTACTTTAGTTATGCTTGTCTATGATCGAGATACTGTGCTCCAAGTCGTCCATAACCGCGGACACGGCTTTCAGAAAGTTTTACCCTGCAGGGGTGCACAAATAGCAACACACACTCGATCAACCTCGGAAAAACCAACTCAAAACCCAACGAGGCATTCACGACAAAGCGATCACAGGATTCAGAAATATTTCAGGGGGCCACCCCACTAAGCTACCCGCAACCAAGTTGGCCGGCTCCGGAACGGACCCAGGGTTTGCGACGACGGCTGTAAACGACTGGGAACCCGAAAGTGTGACTGGGCTTGTCGATACCGCGAAAACATGGCTCGATCCAAAACAGTACAGGTGCTCCATGCACAATCTTAAATAAAGCAGTAACATGGCATAAGTACAGGATAGTAATAAATCCCCAAACTACTTTGTGGCCCCAAGAAATAGAAATGAATCAAGCTCTGGCTCAGGAGGGTCCATAAGGCCTCCCGGATGTGGATAGTGCGAAAAATCAAGGAACAGGTATCAAGTACTCGGGGTCTTACGGGACACAAGTGAGCGTGGAAGAACCAAATAACATCTATTGCCCACCGATGCATCTGCATTAGTTGTATCTAGCATTTTAATAGTTGTATTTAAAGTCATGATCATCTCCACCAATAAGCATCTCCACCAATAAACATCTGCCAGCATTCCAACAACTGTGGTACTTGACAACACAAGGTCACACCTGAGCAAGCGACTACGACTCGCAAGGCCAGCTATCTACCAAACACAGGTAATAGGAGGTGTCCAAGGCAATATAGAGGCTGCACGGGATATAACTGGTGCACGGAAACTAAAGCATCGCGACACGGATAGCAATAGATCAACAGGAGGAAGTAAAGACTATAAATGCAAAATAGGTAGAAAGGGGGAGAATGCTCGCCTGGGAAACACTGCCGGAGATTCATATCCGAAGAACTTGTCGATACCCGCATTAACTCATCGTCTAATCCGCGAAGAAGCAAACACTAGAAGAAACACCGGATGCAATATTTAATACTACGGTAGAAGATCCGGCATGATTATGATATGCATGCGAGATGAACAATTTAATATGCGACAATCGATAATGGCATATTATAAAAATAATGGGGGTCTCAGACACGAAATCACATTTAGGGTTCGGCGAACTTGGGCTCCGAGGGGTTCGAGGTTTGACAGGGATCGGTCTTGGCGGGAACGTTCTCGGACAATGGAGGTGGTCGAAGGACTTGGTTTGGCATCGGCGGCTCATCGGATTCGCCCTGGTCGATGTCGATCTTGTCGTCGGTGGCGAACTTGAGTGGATCGGGTAACGCGGTCTTCAGATCCGGGAAGTAGATCTTGTCGCACGGTGTTCGGGTAGGCGAACTTGGCGGGTTGGGGACGATCTTGTCGGGTCCGCGTGTCGGGTCGGTCTTGAAGTTCGGGAAGGAGAACTTGGCGTTCCGTGGCGAAGCTCTCGGGTGACGGTGTCAGACTTGGGTTCGGCTCCGGTAGATCTTGGGGTCCAGGGATTCTCCGGGTTCGGGAGCCTCGACGCTCCGTGTCAAAGGCCACGGTTTCCATGACGGAGACCTTGGAGTTCCGGGATGAAGTTCCCGAGATTCGACGCCGGTGGTCGGTGATGGACTTGGATCCTTCCGGGGCAGAAGTAGCCGAAGTAGTGATACCCGAGCCATCGTCTACCCCACGAACACGTTTTCCTGGTCTCGGTAGCATCAACACGAGGGCATCTAAACATTTGTCCTGCAAAACGTTCCAACACATATATACAAGACACTGCTGGGCCACATCGATACACAGCCGTACTTGCATCTGGAGGCAGAGACGAGGACGCGCGGTTCCTAGCAAGGTCGGGCTTGAGGAGGACCGAGGCGACGCGATGGCTGAGAAGGAGCTCGGGGCGACGATGAGGTGCATGGCCGGCGGCCGGGTCAAGCACAGGGAGGAGGGCGGCGGCCGACGGTGGCTTCGGCCCTGGCGGCGGGAGGAGGACGGCCGGGGACCTGCTGGCGGGCGAGGTCGGGCCGGACTGGCCGGCGGCCGGGGGGAGGCGGTGACGTGGAGGAGGAGGGTCGACGAGGAGGGGCCTCACGGGGCTCGAGGAGAACCGGGTCGCGGCCGAGCAGGGCGGCGAGGAGGAGGCAGGCCACCGGCGAGCGGGGAGGTAGCGGAGAGGGCAGCGGCGGTGGTTGGTGATGGGGCGGCACTGCCGGGGTTTGCGGGAGAGTGAGAGGGAGGCCGCGGTGTGGGGACGGCCGGAGGACGGGGCGCCGGTGGCGGAGAAGGCAGGTAGGTGGCGGGGAGGCTCAGTAGGCGGTGGGAGAGCTCCCGGTGGTGGAGGACGGAACTACGGCGGCGTCGTGGGGGAGGAGGCCGGCGTGGGTCTCGAGGGGGAGGGCGATGGGCGGCGGCGTCGGCTCCTGGTGGCTGGCGAGCAGGAGGAGAGAGGGCGACGAGCCAAGGCATAGGTATCGAGGGAGGCAGGTGGGGTGGATGGGACGCGCAGGGGGTGGGGCCAGGGCGGTTGTCTGCGTGCAGGTCGCGTGGGGGCGCGCGCACGAGCGGGAAAATGGTCGGTGGTGGGTCCAGGCCGGTGGCAGGCGGCAGGGGGAGTGGGTGGCGTGCCCAGGTGCGGTTGGCCAGCAGGTGGCGGCTGGGGTGAGGGAGTGGAGTTAGGCGGCTGAGGTGGCGGACCGGGGTTGGTTGGGGTATTGGTCAGGGTGATGTGGCAAGCCGTAAGTGGCTGTGGTGAGGTGGAGGGGGCTGGGTAGATTAGGTTTAGGTAGTTTTACGAATTTTGGAGGTGGCCGGTCAGGCTTTTGGGCCTGGCGGGCTGCCTCCTAAAAATAAAAGAAATATTTTATTATTTAAAACGGGGCTTTTGAAAACCGTATTTAGACAAACCAAAATATTCCGGAGGCCCGGGTTTTAATTGAAATAAAGACGGGGCGTTTAGAAAACAAAAACAAACTTTTCAAAAATAGTTTTATGCAAACTAATGCAAGATGACATGACGATGCTCAAATGCAAGGTGGCATGATGACATGAGCATGCGGTCATGATGATGTAATGCACAAAAACAACGCGATTTTCTAGTAGTGGTTTTTGCGGGGCGCCACAATTCGACACCACTAACAATGGATCTCGCCCTCGAGATCCGCCTCATGGTACCGGGAAGAAGTCGGCGATCTGAATCTTCACGCTTCATGTGGATCCTCGCGACACCACTAACAAGAGGTCGTTGTCCGTGATCGTCGAGAGGACACTCCGGAAACAAAGGGCGAAGTTAGAGGCATCAACAAATAAAGCCACCTCTAACTTCCGTGGACGGAGTAAAATTGCTAGATCCATCGATTCAATGTACAAAGAGAATGAGAAGAGTAGTGGTATGGTAGCTACTCCATCCCGCACTCAAAGCATTACTTTGCACATGAATAGGAGAATTATGCAACCAACTCTCGGAATTCAGACTGAAGATCTCGACAAACGAGGTTCGGAAACAAAGGAGTGATGCAGACTCTGCATCGGATCTGACATAGATGATGTCGTCGCGTCGGAAAACACCGGAAGGCACAAACAAGGAACAGAAAGAAGTTCAACAGATGGAGGATTCCTCAAATAGCATGAAGACCGGATGTAGAAGCACCGTTACCAAAGAAGGAAGCGAAACCCTGAAGGTAGGACAGAAACCCAACCACAAGAAATCCTGGACTAGAGAAAGGAAAGAGAGCAGATTCAAAACACGCAGGGGTAAGAGGAGAATAGCAGAGGGGTAAGGAGTAAAAGCAGACCTATTCAGATCTATCCAACCGATTTTCCAAAATAGTTTTGACACTCTACTTCGGCCGTTAGCTTGGTTATCCTACATGCTGGACTTGTGGGGTATCACAACTGCTGAGCTCTGATACCACTCTGTAACACCCTCAAATTGGCCCTATGCAAGTTTTAGCCTTTTCCGCCAAACCCGCATAGAAACGATTCAAGGACGCTCACCAAGCACTTTCGTGCGGGTGGAAAACGAAGTAATAACATTACACAACAGTCCTCGATGGGACCCACAGAACATATATATATACAACAGCGACTCCCGGAGTCAAGAATACAAATATATAATACAAAGATCCAAATCACCTTGAAAACGATAGAGCGTCCAACTACGGACAAGATGCAAATGGGGCTAAGAGCCCTGAAGAATAATCAATGGCGTCCATAACCCTGCCCAGGCCAAGCCGGAAGGGTAACCCTGCTAACGACGTCGATCTCAAACCTGCTAAAACAAAAGGGGTGCCGACAAAGGGAAAAGGAAAGAGAGGAGCGTCAGTACTAAGGCCAGTACACGGCGAGGCTAGAATTCGGCGGCTCTCGCCTACATAGGTATGGTGGGCTGAAGCGGCAGCGCAGCGGCACTAAACAACCTATTGAGACTCGGTATCACTGGCGGCTATTAGAGAGGGGTAAGAAAGACCTATTCGGATCCAACCTGAAGCTAACACTAAACAAACCCATCCTGGTATTTCCCCCTCGAGACCAAACGAGGAAGTCAGACCGCGGAACTCACACGGTTGGCAATTTTTACTCATTCCGTTTTAGTTGTAACACTTACTATTCAGATATAGATAGCATGAGTCATCCGGATAGCATAAGTAGTGGGAAATTTTAGTTAACATTCCGTTGTAGTGGGAACAGTTACTAGTCAGATATAATTGTCCTGAGGAATCCCAAAACCCAGTAGTTGTTGGCACTTTTATCACATTCCATTGGAGTTGCGCTACTTACTAGGCAGGTATAGTATGACACGGATCACCACGGATCCACCAGATGTTGGCATTTGTATTACCCATTCTGTTATACTTCAGTTGATTACTAGTCAACAATTTTGTCAAATTTATAGCACTACTTTAGTTATGCTTGTCTATGATCGAGATACTGTGCTCCAAGTCGTCCATAACCGCGGACACGGCTTTCAGAAAGTTTTACCCTGCAGGGGTGCACAAATAGCAACACACACTCGATCAACCTCGGAAAAACCAACTCAAAACCCAACGAGGCATTCACGACAAAGCGATCACAGGATTCAGAAATATTTCAGGGGGCCACCCCACTAAGCTACCCGCAACCAAGTTGGCCGGCTCCGGAACGGACCCAGGGTTTGCGACGACGGCTGTAAACGACTGGGAACCCGAAAGTGTGACTGGGCATGTCGATACCGCGAAAACATGGCGCGATCCAAAATAGTACAGGTGCTCCACGCACAATCTTAAATAAAGCAGTAACATGGCATAAGTACATGATAGTAATAAAGCCCCAAACTACTTTGTGGCCCCAAGAAATAGATATGAATCATGCTACGGCTCAGGGGGGGTCCATAAGGCCTCCCGGATGTGGATAGTGCAAAAAATCAAGGAACTAGTATCAAGTACTCTGGGTCCTACGGGACACAAGCGAGCGTGGAAGAACCAAATAACATCTATTGCCCACAGATGCCTCTGCATTAGTTATATCTAGCATTTTAATAGTTGTATTTAAAGTCATGATCATCTCCACCAATAAGCATCTCCACCAATAAACATCTACCAGCATTCCAACAACTGTGGTACTTGACAACACGAGGTCAGACCTGAGCAAGCGACTACGACTCGCAAGGCCAGCTATCTACCAAACACATGTAATAGGAGGTGTCCAAGGCAATATAGAGGTTGCACAGGATATAACCGGTGCACGGAAACTAAAGCATCGCGACACGGATAGCAATAGATCAACAGGAGGAAGTAAAGACTATAAATGCAAAATAGGTAGAAAGGGAGAATGCTCGCCTAGGAAACACTGCCGGAGATTCATATCCGAAGAACTTGTCGATACTCGCATTAACTCATCGTCTAATCCGCGAAGAAGCAAACACTAGAAGAAACACCGGATGCAATACTTAATACTACGGCAGAAGATCCGGCATGATTATGATATGCATGCGAGATGAACAATTTAATATGCGCCAGTCGATAATGGCATATTATAAAAATAATGGGGGTCTCGGAAAGGGAATCACATTTAGGGTTCGGCGAACTTGGGCTCCGAGGGGTTCGGGGTTCGACAGGGATCGGTCTTGGCGGGAACGTTCTCGGACAATGGAGGTGGTCGAAGGACTTGGTTTGGCGTCGGCGGCTCATCGGATTCACCCTGGTCGATGTCGATCTTGTCGTCGATGGCGAACTTGAGTGGATCGGGTAACGGGGTCTTCGGATCCGGGAAGTAGATCTTGTCGCACGGTGTCCGGGTAGGCGAACTTGGCGGGTTGGGGACGATCTTGTCGGGTCCACGTGTCGGGTCGGTCTTGGTGTTCGGGAAGAAGACCTTGGCGTTCCGTGGCGAAGCTCTCGGGTGACGGTGTCAGACTTGGGTTCGGCTCCGGTAGATCTTGGGGTCCAGGGATTCTCCGGGTTCGGGAGCCTCGATGCTCCGTGTCAAAGGCCATGGTTTCCATGACGGAGACCTTGGAGTTCCGGGACGAAGTTCCCGAGATTCGACGCCGGTGGTCGGTGATGGACTTGGATCCTTCCGGGGCAGAAGTAGCCGAAGTAGTGCTACCCGAGCCATCGTCTACCCCACGAACACGTTTTCCTGGTCTCGGTACCATCAATACGAGGGCATCTAAACATTTGTCCTGCAAAACGTTCCAACACATATATACAAGACACTGCTGGGCCACATCGATACACAGCCGTACTTGCATCTGGAGGCAGAGACGAGGACGCACGGTTCCTGGCGAGGTCGGGCTTGAGGAGGACCGAGGCGACGCGATGGCTGAGAAGGAGCTCAGGGCGATGATGAGGTGCACAGCCGGCGGCCGGGTCAAGCACGGGGAGGAGGGCGGCGGCCGACGGTGGCTTCGGCCCTGGCGGTGGGAGGAGGACGGCCGGGGACCTGCTGGCGGGCGAGGTCGGGCCGGACTGGCCGGCGGCCAGGGAGAGGCGGCGACGTGGAGGAGGAGGGTCGACAAGGAGGGGCCTCACGGGGCTCGGGGAGAACCGGGTCGCGGCCGAGCGGGGCGCCGAGGTGGAGGCGGGCCACCGGCGAGCGGGGAGGTAGCGGAGAGGGCGGCGGCGGTGGTTGGTGATGGGGCGGCGCTACCCGGGGTTTGCGGGAGAGTGAGAGGGAGGCCGCGGTGTGGGGACGTCCGGAGGACGGGGCGCCGGCGGCGGGGAGGCTCGGTAGGCGGTGGGAGAGCTCCCGGCGGTGGAGGACGGAACTGCGGCGGTGTCGTGGGGGAGGAGGCCGGCGTGGATCTCGCGGGGGAGGGCGATGGGCGGCGGCGTCGGCTCCTGGCGGCCGGCGAGCAGGAGGAGAGAGGGCGGCGATCCAAGGTGTGGGGATCGAGGGAGGCAGGTGGGTGGATGGGACGCGCAGGAGGTGGGGCTAGGGCGGTTGTCTGCGTGCGGGTTGCGTGGGGCGCGTGCGCGAGCGGGAAAACGGTCGGTGACGGGTCCAGGCTGGCGGCAGGCTGCAGGGGGAGTGGGTGGCGTGCCCAGGTGAGGTGCGGTGGGCCAGAAGGTGGCGGCTGGGGTGAGGGAGTGGAGTCAGGCGGCTGAGGTGGCGGACCGGGGTTGGTTGGGGTATTGGTCAGGGTGATGTGGCGAGCCGTGAGTGGCTGTGGTGAGGTGGAGGGGGCTGGGTAGATTAGGTTTGGGTAGTTTTAGGAATTTTGGAGGTGGCCGGTTAGGCTTTCGGGCCTGGCGGGCTGCCTCCTAAAAATAAAAGAAATATTTTATTATTTAAAATGGGGCTTTTGAAAACCGTATTTAGACAAACCAAAATATTCCGGAGGCCTGGGTTTTAATTGAAATAAAGACGGGGCGTTTAGAAAACAAAAACAAACTTTTCGAAAATAGTTTTATGCAAACTAATGCAAGATGACATGACGATGCTCAGATGCAAGGTGGCATGATGACATGAGCATGCGGTCATGATGATGTAATGCACAAAAACAACGCGATTTTCTAGTAGTGGTTTTTGCGGGGCGCCACACACTGGCAGCAGCAGCTGCTGTAGCTTGACCGCGGTGGCAGGTCGGCCCACCCGGCCTGTTGAGCCCTAGGCTAGCCACCCTTTTTCTTTTATTAGGTATTTTCTGTTTTGTCTATTGGGCTAAGTTAATTCGGCTCAATCGGCCAGGAGGAAAATTCCTATAATTTTCTTTTGACTATTAGTCCCACATGGCTAACCCAATGGGGAGGGCACACCCCCTCCGCCTATATAAAGGGGTGCCCATGGGTGGGATTAAACACACAACTTAAGAAGTCCTCTGGTTGACTTTCTCCTCCCTCTCTCTATACCTTGTGACCATGGCCCCAAGTCTGGGCTATGCGATCGAGGCACACCTGCAGTATGCCATTGCGCTGCTGGGATTCCTAGCCGGATATCAACTTCCGCACTCCCGGCGGGATCGGGGAACCGAAGGTCTCATCATGTACCGGATGTGTACGAAGACATGAGGCGCAACACTTGGGGCGCTTAAATGTCGTGAGCCGGAGCTGTTGCAGGATGAAGATGACGAAGGAGCAAGGGGTGATCTGCGAGGAGCTTCGCGACCTTGAGGTCGGCTATGAGTACGACTACTTCAACCACGTTCCCCGCGGAACGTTAACCGCGTATGGTCTACAAGGGTATGTATTCTCTACGCATTGGCCGTTACTGCATTACTACATAGATAGATCCTAGGCGGTTTGGGGGGTTCCATCGTAGGAAATTTTTTGTTTTCTGCTGCGATCCCAAACTTTACACATGTTCGGTGCCTAACGATGACTCCCGCTTCCCCGATCCAGGAGCAGTTGCGGAAGTAGAGCTCCTGGATCCGAATCCCGTAGCACGACGGCGCTCTGCGGTGAAGATGTCTCTCGTTCGTGTAGTCCGAACTTGGGACCACGGTCACGAGAGAGAGAGAATATAAATTGGAGGTCTTCCCAAAAGTGAGAAGACCTTTATTGAATATTGTGCGTCTATATCTGGCTAAATACCCCCACTATATATAGGGGAAGGGGAGGTACTACCTCCCTTAAAGTCCTAGGGTGGGACTACAGGAGAGGGAGAGGTGGGGAGGCGCACCGGCCAGCCCCCACCCATGGGCCCCACATGGGGCTGGCCCACTAGGGCCACCAGCCACCTCCTAGGCCTCTCCTAGGGGTATGGTCCCCTCTTGGGCCCTTCTCCTCCGGGAATTGGCCCATTAAGCCCTTTGACCATTTAATTGATTTTCTCTTTTATTAAATAATTATGAATAAATGATTAAATCAATATTTAACATTCATTCATATATTATTCAATCTCCGTGGCTATGGAACACCTTCCACCTCCACTCCACACATCCTCTAGACTTACCGAAACCCTTCCGGTTTTCTCTCTACTACTCTTCAGTGATTCTTCCGATCCTATAAACACTCTCTAAGAATCATCAAACCCTTAAGCGTGATACCCTACGGTTCGGGAACACTCCAGACATGGTCTGGACACTCCCAGACCAATGACCCCTGTGTGTTCCATGAAGATCTTTCGTCGTTTGAACCGGGACAGTCGTGTCTTATTCCCTTTGTCTCTCGATACTTGCATTTCCTGAGATCTGATCAATGACATCACCATGTCGTGTTCAATCTCGTTACTGAACAATGCTACTTGACTCGTTCCGACAAGTGATATCCATGTGATCAAATCACACGCTGCGCAGCTATTGGATATAACTTCTCCGAGTGGGCCCTTGAGTATCTTTCTGTCACGTGGATGGACAAATCCCGCTCTTGACATATATTGCCAATGGTTTCCTTCGAGTACCTGAACACACCTTTATAACCACTTTATTACCAAGTGGCGCTTGATGCTATCTAAGCACTCTCGGAAGAAAGTGATTGATATAGCCTCACGGTCTAAGGAATAGTCTACGAGGATCCATTTCTAATCATCATAACTTGAACTTCGTGACATTATCGGGTCATGATGTTTAGGTTGGGTATTGGTTCATCATCTCATTCTTAGAATGAGTTGACTCCATTTCCAACTGGCATAAATGTCACATGATCATGAAACATGATCATCTATTGACCAATGGACCAGTGACTAGAGTTTCACTGGGAACCCTTGGTTGTTTATATATCACACGTGTATTGATGTTTCCACTCAATATAGTTATAGCATGATATAAAATTTAATCATAAACTTTATGAAATATGATAATAGTCCTTATTACTATTTGTCTCTAGGGCATATTTCCAATAGTCATTCCTTGTGTTATTTCACAACTCAGATCCTACGAGGTGCGCCTGGTTTGGTGATCGAGATCGCCGAGTGTGTCCTACTTGTCGAGGACTGTTGTGACGGCGTGGGGATCGTTGTGTGAGTCCTTGTTCTGCTTCCACGAGTGAGGCCCCTACCATGCCAAGGTTCATCAGGGCGGAGCGGTGGAGGGCCGCGCGAGGATCGTCAGGTACGGGTTGAGTGGTGATCAGATATGTTTGTGCGACCACAATGGCTGCTTGCGGTGTTTTTGCGTTGATGTTTCCTACTTGATCGATGGACATGAATGATAGGTTGAGGTCTCGGATGATTCCACTTCTTTATGCTTCAAGGATATTCTGTAATCGAGATGTCGCCCTTCTTGGTGGTGCTTCTCCTGTCACACTTCTTGATCCTCGGGTAGAACTTAGTTGGGCCCGTCGTAAACTGGATTCGTCGACTAGCCTTTTTCTTTCATAAAGTTGTATTTGCATCCGGAGTAGGTCTCTCTTCTTGTGGTGGATCAAATATTGGTATGCCAGTAGGTCTTCGTGTGAAGCATCTGCTGTCATTGGGACTGCTCCGGAAATTGCCTCTCTTGCTTTTTGCCTTGCCGACGCTGGTAGCCGAAGTCCTGGTCTCTCTTCTGTGTGGGGTTCTCCGCCTCCTCCTCGGACTATGCGATTATCTGTTGTTTCTCCTCCGTTTCAGTGTTCTCCTCTGTTGTCGTGTTCTCCTCCGTTGCCATGGTTTCCTGCATGGTCATCTGATAGAATATCATCGGGGTTTATTATAGGATTACTGTTTTCGTCGCGTGGTGTTGAGGTATCTCCGTTGATCATGTACACTTGGTGGCGTGTTATGTGTGGCCTGACGGTGTCGTATTTTTCTTCTGTGGGTGTGTTGGTAGTACTCCGAGATCGTAGTTCTGGATAAATTTTCGCCATCCTCTCTTCAAAGTCGACGTTTTCGCTGCTTTCTTCGGGTTCTGAGTTTGTTGGGTTTGCTCCGTGTGGTGAGATTGATTGGCCACCTTCTTTTCCTGCTTCGATCGGAGCTGTGATGTCTGTGGAGGGTCGAACGAGCGATGCTGGTACTACTATAGGTGTGGCCTTTCCCACCGACGGTTCTGATGCGATCAGGGACGAAGGGTGTGATTCCTGCATGTTGTCTGCTTGGAAGTGGAGGCTTCCGATGATTAGATCGGATCAGCCGTTGAAATCGGCGGGTACCACTACAAGGGTGGGAGGGCGTGGCTTTGCTTTCGTCGAGTTGACGCTTGGTGGAGAGCGTTCCGCCGAATCCATGCTTCCAGCGTTCAGGTTTCCCACATACGGCGCCAATTGGCAAGGGGTAACCTCGGCAATGCCCATGGTCATGGACTTGAGGTTTCGCGAAAAAGAGAATGCTGGGGATATCGTCGGATGTCAGGAGAACAATGAAGACAAAGTCACCTAAATATTGAGAAAACACTCTATTACAAGTTGTCCTCTAGATTTTGGTGTACCCTCGCTTGGGCTTCTCCCGTCCTATATATAATAGGTTGGGTCTCAAAGCTGTATGCAAATAGGTTTCATACACGCGTGATTACAATACCAACATAATGTTGGTCCGTGGTTTCTTTCCTAATACAGTAAAAGTCTCTGTCAGTTGTTTCCTTGGGTTTTTATCTGGAATCTTTATAGGCCGTAGGTCTTTTACCCAATGTAGGGTAGTGAATAATGAGCATCCGAGTAATCATACCCATGTCAGTCGGGCTTGTCCTTCATCTTCTCAATGGTATGTATGGATACAGGCGGACAGGAACGCGGACCATACGGACAGTCCATATACCTTCTCTCGTTTGCACCGGCTATACTACACGTACGAGTTTTTCTTCTGGTGCGTACGAATCAGGATGTAGGCGGACTGTCCGTGCTGTCCGTTTAATTGTTTGCCTACATCCCTAATGGTATGCAAGAATTTTTGTATGCAAGAATCCACATACGCCTCACAGAGAATGTGACACACTCTTGGCGGGATCGGGGAGACAAAGGTCTCATCGTACACCGGATCTGTATGAAGTCACGAGGTACAACACTTGGAGCACTTTGGATGTCATGAGCCAGAGCTGCTACACGATGAAGATGAAGTAAGGGGTGACCTGCGAGGAGCTTCGCGACCTTGAGATCAGCTACGCGTTCGACTACATCAACCACGTTCCCCTTTTATGTTAACCGTTTATGTTCTACAAGGGTATGTATTCTATACGCTTCAGCCGTTACTGCATTTCTATATAGATAGATCTTGAGTGTTAGGAAGTTCCAACGTAGGAAATTTTTGTTTTCTGCTACGGAACTCTTTAGTATCGATACCCTAACACCTTACGTATTCTTAGGATATCCTGAATATAGTCTTGTCCCATGCAAAAGTAACTGTGCAAGGTCAGTTTATAGTGTGGATACTTACGTGATAACCTACATACGACTGCATGGATAACTCACGTGTTACATACAATTGCAGGGAGGAGCGGCAGCGACGGCGCACCGTCGACACGGTCTGGAAGTTGAAGATGAAAGACATCTCGAGTTTTTTGATGTAATTTTTATTTTTCTTGAGGTGTTTTATACTGTCGTTTGGTTCTTTTAATGTTAGGAGCTTTATACGAAAAACCGATGTGTTAGAGGTGGATAACTTTTGGGTTCATTTTTTTGGAAACATATCAACATTGGATCTAGTTTTGAAAATCCCTTTATTTGCTCCTCTAACCGCCGAAGGTGGCTCTAACCGAAGCCGCAAAAACGATTAGAGGAGCAAATATGGGATACCGGCTCCTATAGTCCCCCTCTCTCCCAAATTTACTCGGCCACCAAATCGACTCCTAAATTTCCCCTCCCATCTCACCGCACCCCTCCCGCCCAAAACCACCGGAACTCGGCGCTGGGACCGGGATTCTCCCCTCCCCGACCGGAATGTCACCGAAGCTCGGTTCCGCAGCCCCGCCGGACTTTCCCGCTAATGCGACGCCACCAGAGTCGACCCCTGCGACAGCTCCGATGCCACCGAAATGGTTGGGCACCACCGGCGTTCCGCGGTCGACGGTAGCGGCCTCCAAGACGACCTCCAAGGCCAGAGACAGCGGGGAAGCTCGGCCGACCGCCCCTTGCGGCGGTGCTGAGCTTGGATGAATATCTCGCTCGATACTTCGGTTAGCGCCGCTCAATCAAAGGAGATGTTTTGGGGGGAATTGAGGATTACTACCACAAGGTGGTCATCGCGCCATCCTACCGTACCCAAGGCTCACTTGGTCATCGTTGGGGTACAATTCTTGAGTGTTGCAACCATTGGGTCGACGCCATGGTGGTGGTGGTGGTGATGGTGATGGTGGCCGAGGTGCTCTTTGAGGTGGTTGAGATGGTGAAGACCTCACTTTTGGATCTTAATATATTTTGGATAATATTTATGCATATTTTTAATATGGATACTCGACATGTGGTGTGGATATTTGAAAATTGTGATGAGAATTTTTACTCTAACTTTTTAGGAATCGAATCCGGTGGCCGAAATATAGAGGAGCAAATATACTCCTCTCAGTTTTTGTGATCATTTTTCTCCTCTAAAGTAAATGAGATTGGTCAGAGATGCTCTTACGATGATATGACAGGCCATGTTGACCAATCTTCGCGGATGTGTGTGGCGGAGGCCGGAAGTGCTCTTGCATGTATCATTAGCTGTGATCGGTTCTGGCGTACATTAAGGTCCACTTGGATCTTGGATATCCATATGTTATGGCACGTACAATGGTCTTATTTTAGTCTTATCTTAACAATATCATGTAGGATGATTGCTGAGTTGGAGAAAAGAGAAACAAAAAAAGACTTTTGTCTTATCTTAGCTAAGAGATGAGATCTTAGAGCAAGTACAATGATTATATTTTAGTCATATCATAGCAATGCCATGTAGGATAATATGTGATATGGAGGAGAGAGAACCAAAAAAAGGTTTGTCTTATCTTAGCCAAGAGATCATCTCTTAGCAATAATCACTCTCACCATAAATCTAGGATGTCTACTTATTAAAGATAAAACTAAAAAATAACCCATTGTACGTCATGTTTTTTGGTTATATCTACATTACGTGGGAGAACTAAGATAAGACAGTTTTATCAACCATTGTACATGTCCTTAGCATTATATGTCTCACCACATATTTAGGAATATCTGTCGTTAAAGATAAGCTAAAAAAAGACCCATTATCCATCTTTTTTTTCATCATATCATGATTACGTGGTATGTATAAGATAAGACTATCTTATCAACCATTGTACATGCCCTTACGGCTAATTGGATTGGATGGACTTGGACTTTATGCAATTAACTATGGATTGGATATTTTCCTAAAAAAAAAAACTATGGATTGGATATGGATCATATAATGTTAGAGTGGACATCAGTTGGGCATGTGGGTTTTGGACTTGGACTCTAATCCAATTCCAGGTTTAGGAAACATGAACAGGTCTGTGAGTCTGTCCCGACTCAGATCCACACGTCCTCTTTCTTTCCTTTTTGCCGAACGCCTCTTCGCCCACAATTGCAAAACCCTAGCTCCAAATCTCACCTCGCCGTCGCATATTCTCCGTCGTCTCCTCGTCGCCGCAAATTCTCCTGCTGCTCCCCTCGCCGCCGCCGTCTCTCGCTGCGTAGCTAAGGCGCCGTACGTAGGAGACCATGACGATCCTAATCTCGCTGGACGACATCGAGGCGCAGGCGTGGGCGCGGGACAACCTCCCCGCCGGCGACATCCTCAGGTATCCAACCGCGCGCCTTCTCCCTGCTTCCCGATCGGTCAAATTGTAGCTCGCATACATACTTTTGTTTCATCCGGTGTTTTACGTTACATAATGCTTGCTTGCTTGCTTAACGTTACACACTTTGTGCCGTGGTGGTTTTATCGTGTTGTTGATGTAAAATTCGGTTATATTTTGATATGTCGTGGAGCCAATTAACCCATCCTACTTTATTCACGAATGTGTATAATCAGAGACAAATAGGGTAATGTAACTAGGTTGTGATATGGTTATTAGCTGATGACGATGCTATTTAGTTGCACATCATGGATCGCTGATTTCACAGGTGCAGGTGCTCTTTTGCTTGCTGGTTTATTAATGCAGTGCTGATATTGTACGTTGTACGATACGTGGGTGTATGGTTTAGTGTGATGAATATATTTTTTCGAATTAACGTGCATGTAGCTCCCGATTTCATTGCCAGAATGAAACCAATAAACAGTGTAGTATATACTCCCCCTTTTCATAATATAAGATGTTTTAGCCTTGTAAAAGAAGTGTATCTAGACTATTTAGTGTGTAGGTTCGGAGTAAATCTACACACTAAAAGAGGCTAGGTACACTCTTTTGACAAAGCTAAAACATCTTATATTATCAAAGGGAGGGAGTATTAATTAAACTATATAGACCATGCGTTAAGCATGTTTTAGAAGAATGGCACCCTATGTTGTTCAACTTGTTCCATTGTTTGCTCCATGGAGTCAACCTAAATCTCCGGCATTTTTTAATAGTTCACACATAGTTTGCCTAGATGGTAAGTATATCTTAGTTATGATATCTATCTCACACATATTATAATTTGCAGCGATGACGAGGAGGTAATTCAGAATGAAGACCTTCCAGAGCTTGAAGTAGGACTTTCTAACATTGTTGTGGTAGACAATCTGCCGGTTGTTGCCCTAGAGAAGTATGAGAAGCTGGAGAGTGTTGTACGGAAGATCTTTAGTCCATGTGGTGTGATTGTTGGGTTTTGGATGCCTATAGATCCAGAGATACAGAAGACGTATGGTTACTGCTTCGTTGAGTATAGCACTCCGCAGGTATGTTGCTTCTTCCAGTAGTGCAAAAAAAAAGGTATTTGCTTCTTGTCAGTTGCGTTCAACTACATACATGCAGGGTTGTTCTGTCTAAATAAATGCACAAGTGACACTTTTCTCTGTTTGAACACTGTAATGTACTCCCGCTGCCTGTCCTGAATTCTACTCACTGTGGTCGTTAGTGCTGCCATTGAACAGCGTGCAACGGTCTAGTGGTGTACTGGTGTGTAATCACTCATTTGCTAAAGTGTGTTTGATTTCTTAACTCTGATTGTTAATTGCTGGGATTTTTTATTTTGTAGAAGATGCTTGTTCTATTCATTCAGTATTTTACGTTGGCTTACTATATGTCCATATTTTTTCTTATCTTTTAATAATTTTCTTGTGTTATGTCAAATTATTCATATCCATGTTGGATGATTGACGGAGAAATTATTGACAACGTGCTAGGAAGCCGAACTTGCTAGGGAAAAAAGAAATGGTTATAAACTTGACAGGGCGCACACACTTGCAGTTGATATATTTGATGACTTTGAGAAGTACATGAAAGTCCCCGATGAATGGACGCCTCCTGAACTCAAGCCATACGCTCCTGGAGTATGTCTTTTTGTATTTTGAAACCCCCACAAGTGCATTTATTTTCAGCGATAACATGCTGACATAACCCAATATTCCATCTGTATTGCAGGAGAATCTGCTGAAGTGGCTTACTGATGAGAAAGGCAGAGATCAGTTTGTGATCTGTGCTGCTATGTTCACAGAAGTGTACTGGAATGATGCTAAGTGGGCAATGCCTGAGCTTGTGTACCAAAAGCAGGTATTTGTCTTTTTTGATTTTTTTCCTTGGAAATTTATTTTAGAATATGCCGATGGCATGCCTCTTCTTTTGGTAGAACTTATATCACATACTATATCTTATCTAATTAATCATTTCTTTGTTTGCCAGTACTGGACGGACAATTATGTTCAGTGGTCCCCACTTGGAACATACTTGGCAACAGTACATAGGCAGGGTGCACAGGTGTGGGGCGGCGATGATAAGTTTCTGCGCCTAATGAAATTTTCTCATCCAGAGGTACTGGTTTACTTAACAGTTAGCATTAAATTATGTACAACGTTTAATGTTGTTGGAGCTGACAATGGCCTGTGACAGCTGAAACTGATCGACTTCTCTCCCGGTGAGAGGTATTTGGTCACATATAGCAGCCATGAGCCCAGCAACCCTAGAGACACATATGTAAGAGACTGTCATACATTTATTTTCCTATTCATATATTTACATGTCTGACTTCCGTTCTTGGGTTCTTGTAACTGTAGAGGGTTGCCCTAAATATCTTTGATGTACGGACTGGAAAACTGATGCGAGGGTTCAAGGGAAGCGCTGATGATTTCAATACTGGTGGAACTATCGGTGTTTCTGATATTCCATGGCCTATCTTCAGGTGTACAGACAGAACTTTGTACTTAAGTCGTCATTCATTTTTATTTTATGAAGTCCTCTCACAGTCAGGTTCTTACTATAAATTCTGTGTTTGATGAAGGTGGGGTGGTGGAAGAGATGATAAATATTTTGCCAGGCTTGGCAAGAATGTTATATCTGTCTATGAAACTGAGACGTTCTCTCTTGTTGATAAGAAGTCCTTGAAGGTAGAAAATGTGGTGGACTTCAGCTGGTCGCCCACTGATCCTATCATATCCCTATTTGTGCCTGAATCGAGTGATGGAAATCAGCCTGCCAAGGTAAGTGTAGCTTTGTCCAGTTGGTCTGTTTTATTATAAGATGTCAATAGAGAAATAAACAATATGTTGTGCTTTGTCTTGCTAGGTGAGCCTTGTACAAATTCCTGGCAAACAGGAGCTGCGGCAGAAAAACCTTTTCAGTGTGAGTGATTGTAAGATGTATTGGCAAAACAATGGAGAATATCTTGCTGTCCAGGTAGATAGGTTCACAAAAACAAAGAAGAGCACTTACACCGGGTTCGAGCTGTATAGAATCAAGGAAAAAGACATCCCAATTGAGGTCTTTGAATTGGATAACAAGAACGACAAAATAATTTCCTTTGCTTGGGAGCCTAGAGGTGACCGCTTTGCTATCATTCATGGTGATGGACCTAAGCCTGATATAAGTTTCTATTCCGTGCGCACATTGGACAAGGCTAGCCGTGTGTCCAAGCTGACAACAATCAAGGGCAGACAGGCTAATGCACTGTCCTGGTCTCCTGCTGGGCGTTTCATTGTTCTTGCTGGGCTGAAGAGTTTGAATGGTCAGTTGGAGTTCTACAATGTTGATGACCTTGAGACAATGGCGGCAGGAGAGCATTTTATGGCGACCGACATCATGTGGGATCCTACCGGAAGGTGAGCTAATCGCTGAATCAGTTATTTCGTACATAAATATACATTCTAAACTGGAATAGAGGAAATTGTTTAATTGCTTGCTTGATCTATAAAAACACACGCCCCTTAGTTGTATGAATGAAAAACATGAAATTCCTAGATTCAGTCATTGTTGAATCATCATGAAACTAAATAATTTGTAAGTGTGTTTTGTTTATATGTTTATATATTATTATCTCCTTGTAATATAGTTGAACTGAAAACTATTCTTGGATCTGTCCTCTTCAGATTCGTCGCCACTGCAGTTACCTCGCCGGTTCATGAGATGGGAAATGGTTTCCGAATTTGGTCCTGCAATGGCAAGCAAATCTACGAGGTGTCAAAGGACCACTTGTATCAGGTAGAGCTTCCATCATCACTTGTTCGTTGAACCCATACATTTTGGTCCTAATGCTTCGTCATTTACTTGGATCTGAATGGTACGTACAGTTCCAGTGGCGCCCAAGGCCACCGTCGCTACTTACTCCCGAGCAGGAGAAAGAGATCTCAGATAACCTCGAGACATACAGAAAGGTATACAAACAAGAGGACCAAAATGTGTTGTACGAGTTGACCAAGCACACGCGCATGAGGCGTAGGCAGTTTTACGAGGAGTGGGAAGGCTGGGTTGCTAAGTGGAACCAGCAGCAGCATGAGGAGGAAGAGGAACGACAGAACAGGATGGCACTGAGGGATGGGGATGACAGCGACGACGACCAAGAGTATCAAGGCAAGGAGGTTGAGGTGGACGAGGTTGTGAGCGTCATATAAGAAACTCTTGCCTGCTTCGACCTGGACCGGGACTGATCGAAATGCTAAACCTCATGCTAGTCTCAAGTCTCAATGCATGTCGAGGTCCTTTTCGTCTCTTAACTGTAGCAATATATGTTTCTAATAATGAATTCATAGTTTAGAGCAGAAGCCTTTGCTGACTGCTCTAGCAATGTATCTGTCACGATGACAATGGATTCGTATGTTCCATTTCAAGTTATATATGTGTCAATTCAGTTCAAAATTAGGCTGACAATTTGCACAAATTTGGTAGAATATGACTTGACATAACTCGAAATTTATGAGAAGAAAAAATCAGATCTATATCGAACAGTTGCTAGTAGTCCCGGTCGAGCAATAGCCACCACTGCCGCCTCCCCTGCCTCCCTCCCCGTCGCCTCTTTTCCCTCCTTGGACAAAACAGATGGAGCTAAAACTACGGGGGGTGTTAGTTAATGGACAAGATGCGGCAGGGGGCGATTTGCAAACTTTTAGGAGGGATAATAAATGTTCGAGATATGGGAGCGGCTACATGCAAAATTCTAGGGCAGCTGCTCTCCTACGCGAAGAACCCACGTCCACTTGTCGGCCACGTCACCGCCTAGTATAGGATGAAATCAAGCCAAATTAACATGTGGATGCCAATGAATCTGCAAAACGCGAGTAAGAGGACTAAACCATGCGCTTAAGTACATGACCATTAGTGTATTTAAATCAATATTTGCTCTTCATTCTTGCCCCCAAAGCGTGGGTGAGCAACCATGACAGGGAGACAAAAATGAATTCACAAGTTTAAGCTAGTTAAAATGTACATAATGAGGGAAACAAATATCTAGGGCTAAACACACCATCAATCTGCATGTACATAGTACGTTGAACATCAAGAGACACGCTCGCTCAAAGACACACACACACAAATTCATCCAGCTGACACATGAATCAAAAGTTTAACATTTGTGACACTTTGGTGGACCATTTTTTCTGTGAAAGTAACTATGCTAGATTTCAAAATTCAGAAGAAAAGGAATTTGGTCATTTGTCCATGGGGCTGCAAAGAAGAAGACAAGGAAGATTTCCTAACTACTCATTTTGTAAACCCTAGACTAAGAACAAACATAAAGTTTGTCTTATGCCTCTTTCCCAACTAGGATCAAGAACCCCATACTAGTTTATCTTCGAGTTGTTCATGGCCCCTCCTCCCAATTAAAATTTTTCATTTGATGAATTTTGTTGCTTCGATCTTTCACTTATGATTTGCATTTTTTCTATCCTTGGAATTCTGTTTGTGATCTCGACAATCTTTTTACGAGAAAATTCAACCTATCAAGGCCTCTTTCCTCAAGGATTCCATATTCAGCTATTGATTCAGGACACCAAGGGAAACTAGAGTTGGGTATGTGTGTGTGTGCTTTTGTATCCTCGGTCCCTTCAACATTATTAATGTTCATTACGTCCACCCACCAGCCGGCCGGGGACGCAATCCGTGAAGATTGAGAAACAGTCAATTGGTTAATCCCCATCAAATACTTTGTTTGGCATTAGTTACATGTTGTCCTATTATACTAAACTTTTTAATTTCTTTTACTAGTCACCGCCATTAAATCATAAGATGGGTCAGTTTTTCCATTTTATGCATTTATCATATCTACTACTCCCTTTGTTCCTTTCTAAAGTTCATCTATTTTTTGATAAAAAAACAAAATATAAGGTGTATAGTTTTACACAACTAGTCTAAATACTTATCTAGGGATTTGTTTACATTTCCATATCCCGTGCAACCTTCTCTATTTTGTCACACCAGTTATCCAAGAGTAATCCCACCCAAAACTGCTGTAATTTTCTCTTCACATATGTTTTTTAATTTCCATGCCAGGATGTATAGGCACTATAGAACGGAATGGAAGGACTATTGTTTTCTACCATCTGTAACAATGGTAACCACATAATCACATTGGTATTAATATAGTTCAATTTTTTCATATTACTATTATATAACAAATAATAGATGATCTAGTTATATAATAGTAATAGTAAAAAATTGAACTATATTCTAGTGATAGACTATAACTTTCTTGTTCTTGCTCCGGGTAAAACGAATAAATTTTGTTTGGGTCGATTTTCTGATGTAAATTCAGTTAAATCTACTAAATGTACAGTATTTTTTAAAAAAACACTTCCATCCGAGGAATAGTTTTAATTACATACATCTACTATAACTCTTATGTGTTTGTGCTTACTCTAGTTAGTATCAAAATATAGTATTATAGAAGTTTTAAAATTCCCGAGTTGAACAAATATCATGATAGACCTTTGTAGAGTAAGATAGTCTAACTTAGTTTTAACAAACAGAATATACTAGTGCATTATCTGGTCCCTCCTCTCGAAATTACTCCGCGCGCACGCTTACCTAGGTGGTCTAGTATTCTTTCATTTTTCATCAAAAATTCTTAGAATTTTTGGTATACGTAGTACATATTTTATACTATCTATTTCAAAAATCCAAGGATTTTTTTAAATGAGAAATGAGGGAGTACTAGCCCACCTACATAATCGCGCCGGCGGAGTAATTTGAAACAGAGGGAGTACTACCACTACCATGAGGTAAAGTCTGAAACAAGAATATGTGTATCGTGAGTTCTAACAAAAATATTGTGAAACTAAACAATACCACAAAAACCGAACGGAAGAAGTAGGAAGGGAGCCATGATGGTTCAACTAAATCATTTCCCAAAATATTTTATTGCACTAAAGCCTCTTGGCTCTTTCCATGAGTAATAGCATACAAAAGTTATACATATTACTACTATTTATTTATTTAAGTTGGATATTCCATGATACAAACTAAAAATAACATTTACTTTGTTTTGAAGACACATAGAGCTCATCTTATATCCATTTATTTCCTTTAGTCAAATCATAAATTCGGTGCTCAGTACTCCCACTATGATTTCTTTCCATGGGTCCTTGCCGGATTCCTTGTGCGAGGCACAAAATTGGAACGTGGAGAACTCACTTGTGCCGGCCATTACATCCGCCTTGTACCTGATGACAATTGCCATCTATATCGCGACTACATGAATGAACAACCATGCGATGAATGTTGCATGCATTACTTGTATGGTATAATGACGTACTCCACTATAGTTGAGTCGACTGGTCAACTAAGTTGACCAAATCGAGGAAAATTGGGAAGCAGGAAATAACATCTACTAAGCGCAAAATAGAAGGTGGAAATCCGACACGATGATCAAAACATAGAATTCAACTTCACTGATAAGCAAGTAAATCTTGTACGTGCCAGATTTAAACTATATAGAGTTAACTATGCTCGTAGTTTTTTTTTTGAACGGGGATGGGTCCAGAAGGACCCATAGCAGCGTATTATTTATCCAGGTGGTTACAAAGTACATCAAGGCCCTTTGCATCTACTGTCCATACAAACCTAGAATGTGAAAAACAGGTCACGGACATTACAAAAAAAGACCATAGGAAACATGGCTTGCGGTCGAACACAAGGCGCTGCTGGCGCGGAGGGATACCCTCCATGGCTTGGAGAGTTGCTTGATGCTCGCCACCGTGTCGACTCTAGAGACATCTAAGAAGACAACCTTTAGGTTGTGGGACCTAGGGACGGTGACAAAGACCGTCATCATCTTCTCTTCCTCGTTGTCTTTGGCTGCCATGGTTATTACCATCTAACGTCTTTGCTTGGACGGTACGGCGCCGTGTGGCTTCTCTAGATAGCGTACGCGTAGATCTAAGACGATGGCTGACATACTGATCGAGGTTTCGTGCTCTAGTTTTTTTACTTCGTGATCGACAGACTTTCTTGGTTATATATAGGAATACCTTGGTTGGATGGAAATAAATATTGTTGAGGGCACGTGGTGCACGAGAATCGATTATTACCGGACCACGCAATGGTGCAAGATAGTTTCCATGTATGCATGCAATGCAGCCAATTCACATTTGCAACCGATAATTAATGGAATAGTCTTAGGTTTCCCACGTTTGCAGCCAATTCTCTGTTGACACCTAATTCTTAGATGATGTCATCAAATCTCACTTGATTAGGACGGAATCACATAGTTATCCATCATCCTCTGATTTTTAGATTTTTGCACGCTGATTTGCCCTTTACCGGTACTGATCCCGAGGAAAGCTTCAATCACAGGAAAAA
Organism: Avena eriantha; assembly: GCA_910589775.1. Lineage (NCBI taxonomy): Eukaryota > Viridiplantae > Streptophyta > Magnoliopsida > Poales > Poaceae > Avena > Avena eriantha. The sequence goes on from CAJUXJ010001064.1 coordinate 97,417, forward strand.
AGATAGCGCGCGGCAGTTGCCGTTGCGTTCAGAACGTCTGTCGGCCTCGAATGTACTCCCTCTGATCCATATTACTTGTCTCTAAAATGACTGTATCTAGACATGTTTTAGTGCTAGATACGTCCATTTCAATGACAAGTAATATGGATCAGAGGGAGTAATTTGTTGGCCGGATTAGCTATTGTGCATATCTAGAGAAGGGTTTAACCTAACAAGTTATGAAGCTAGCATATACTCCCTCCGTTTTATAATATAAGATTTTAGCTTTTTGAAGATAACATATCTAGACGTCCTTTAATGTGTAGGTTCGGAGAGGTTCACTCTAAATCTATACGCTACTAAGTGTCTAGATATATTGCTTTCACAAACCTAAAACATCTTATATTTTGAAACGGAGGAAGTACATGTTAGTCTACCAGGAATTTTTTTTTTATCAGAGGGTAAAGGTCAAAGTCGGTTAAATCAATCGAGAATGAAAAAGCATTCATATAGAAGAGGAAGACATAGAAGTGCAAATCTAACAACAAAATCAAAAAAATAAATTGCAACTTTGGTTCTTGATTAGAAAAGTAAAAAAGGTTAACATGTCCGGATTTATCTTATAGCTAACTATGCTAGGACTTGATCCCGTATAATAGTACAATATTATTCTACTGCACTTTGACTAGTGCCATCCACTGCACCCTCTGAATTGGAGCGTCGACAACATCTTCAAACATGAGATCATCAATCTCGTCATCATTAATGCCAAGCCGCTGCAGGAGATCACCCAAAGGTTCATCTCTTCTGTGGCCCGAACCTTCCTCGGTCTGAATAGTCGCACTGGAGGTCGGAGACATCGCTGCCATGGTTTGATCCCAAAAACCGATCTAGGGTTTATCGAAGGTTTTGATGGAGACCTGCCACACAAAGATGACAAGGGGAAAACAGGCCCGCTACACGATAGTAGAAAAAACTACCGGGGAGCGGAGATCGAAATGGAATAGAAGTTGGATGCCTCGCGGGAGAAAAACTCCGCGGGGAACGGAAGCCCTAGTCACCTAGGTCATGAAACCCTAGTTTCCTAGGTCTAACTAAAGTACAAAATCCTTCTTAGGATGGGAGCCACCTGCGACAATAATTACTAGTACTGACATCCTGATTTGTGTTCCTAATATAGTAGTATTTTAAGTCTTGCAGTTAGCTGATTCACCCTTATTGTACTTTTTCTCACGGCATAGCGCGCGGCAGCTGCCGTGCTCAAAATATCGGCAGCCCTCACGTGTACCTATACTCCTCAAATGGATAAGATAGATACATGGTTTGTTAGTTTGTTGTGCCCGTTTAGCTATTGTGCATATCAAGAGAGAAGGGTTTAACCTAACAAGCTATGAAGCTAGTATATACTACATGTTAGCGGTCTACCCAAAAAAATTGTTTATCAGAGGGTAAAATTCAAAGTCAATCGAGAATGAAATAGCATTCACATAGCAGAGGAAGACATAAAAGTGCAAATCTGACAACAAAATCAAAACAATAAATTGCAACTATCGTTCTTGACTATTAGATAGAAAAGTAAAAAGGCTAACATGCCCAGATTTATCTTATAGCTAACTATGCTAAGACTTGATCCCGTATAGTAGTACAATATTATTCTAGCGCTTAGCGGACCAGCCTCCAATTCCATATCTAATAGGCAGGGTCATTGTCACATGATGAAGGGCAGATCTTGGCTAGCTCCGGGCCTATCAGATAGACCTGATAGCGCTTCTTCTCAATATTTTCTCCCGAACCAGTGACCTCGACGTTGGCGTGTCTCTTTACTGTTTCCTTCTCAATGTCCTTAGTCGCCGTGTCGGTGCCGGTGCCGTCGGTCTCATGTCGCTGGCAGTTAATATGTACCCACTCCATGTCGTCGTAGTCAGCAAGGGCGCGACGGTCATCGAGCTCCTGTCCACGGTAGTAGACGCTCTGGCAGGCCACCGGGATCCCCTCCGCCTCCTCCACATGTTCCTTGATCCTGCCCACCTTGTCTGTTACCTCCATGTCCAGTTCGACCACCCTTCTTCGCATATGGACGAGCCGGATCATGAAGTGCAGGGTCGAGCAGTTCTGGATGCCGTAGTCGGCGAGCGTGTGGCCATCCTCTAGCTGCAAGCAGCCGTAGATAAGCCGCTGTTGCGCAAGCCGGAGCCCGATGCCCACCCGCTCCTGGATCCTGAGACGGAAGCTCTCGACGGTGTCACTGCTCTCGACCTTCGAGAAGTGAAGCGTCCTTTCCATGCGGACGAACACGTTCATGCTCGTCTCCACCAGCTGGATCGTCGCCGTGTCGGTGACACCGTGGTCGCCAAGCGTCGTGTCGTCGTCGTCTGGCAGTGCGGAGCAGGCGAACACGAGGCGCTGATGACACGGCGGTGGGATTCCCTCCATGTCGTGCAGCCTTGCCTTGACGCTCGCCACCGTGTCATGTCTGGAGACCTCAAGTTCGACGGGGGCACGGTCTGGTCTAGGGACGACCACGAAGACCTTCATCTTCTTCGGGATCTTCTCTTCCTCCTCGGCTTCGGCTGCTACGGCTAATTCATCTAGGAGCTGGATCGTCGCCGAGTCGGCGACGCCGTGGTCGGCCAGCGTCGTGTCGTCATCGTCCGGCAGGGCCGAGCAGGCGAACACGAGGCGCTGCCGCGACGGCGGGATCCCCTCCGTTTCATGGAGTGTTGCCTTGATGCTCGCCACCGTGTCGTGGCTGGAGACCTCTAGGGCGATGGGGCCACGGTCGGGACTGGGGACGGAGACGAAGACCTTCATCTTCTTCTTCGTGTTCTTCTGTTCCGTCCTCGCTTTGGCTGCCATGGCTGTTACCGTACGTACTACGAGGCTTTCCTTTGATGGTGCGGCACCCATGGCCGGGATTGCGATCTCGAGCGTTCGCGTTCTCTCACTACGGCAGAAGCTAAAAACGCCGATGGCCTAATCCTACGCCGACGGCCAAATGTCGGGGCCATCGGCGAAGGTTCCTGGGCTCGTCAGCCCGGCAAAGGGGCCATCGGCATAGAAACACCGTCGGCGTATATCAAAATCTCTGACGGCCGCCGTCGGCGTAAATATACCGTCGGCGTATGCATACTATAGCTCGACGGTTGCCGTCGGCCTTCCCTATACCGTCGGCGCAGGAGGACACGTGTCCCCAGTTAACGGCCCACCTGACGGGTCGGTCCGCGGCGTTAGGCGCGTAGCTACGCCGACGGCCAGGCCGTCGGCCTAGCGAGTCTATCCCCCTACGCCGACGGCAATGCCGTCGGCCTAAGTCTTTTTTTTTGTTTGGGTACATTTGTTTTATTTTTTCCCACTAAAATTTTAATGTATATGTAATTTATAAATAAATTGGTGATTGTAAAATAACCACGCGAATCTTCGGCATCCTGCCACACCCACATAGAATAACGACGCGCACACGCCGACAGTAAATAAATTGGCTTGGAGATTACCTGCGGGCAGCTTCGAGCTGCCGAGGGGCTCCGGGTGGCGACGGCTTCGGGCGGGCGATGGATTCGGGTGGCGGCTGCTTCAGACGGGCGGCGGCGGCGGCTGCTTTGGGTAGGAGGAGTAGGAGGCAGTGGAGTGGAATGAAAGAAGAGGGGGTATTTAACCTAAACAATCGGGCGGTGGCAGCGGCAGCTTCGGACATGCGTTAACACTTAGCGAAATCCTGGATCTGTACGTGGAAACTCCCGCCGCGGGACAACCGGGGCCTAGAATGTGGCAAAGTTGGCCCAACCATTGCTCTCCATATACACATGTACTAAACAAACCAAAACAAATAGAAAGGTCCACCGGGCTACCCTCGTACAGAGATAGCTGTAGGGGTAGACGATCCGGGGCCCCCGGTCTAGGGTTTCGTCGGAGGAAGACCACCGGAGCGTCGGAATCACATGAAAACTTGCATGTGCCCCTAGCATATGTGTGTGAGAGTGGTGCAACGTTGGTAGGTGCCATGTGTAGGCGCCAGGTGTGACCCCCTTTCCCGGACATGCGTTAACACTTAGGGAAATCCTGGATCTGTATGTAGCAACTCCCGCCGCGGGACAACCGGGGCCTAGAATGTGGCAAAGTTGGCCCAACCATTGCTCTCCATGTACACATGTACTAAACAAACCAAAACAAATAGAAAGGTCCACCGGGCTACCCTCGTACGGAGATAGCTATAGGGGTAGACGATCCGGGGCCCCCGGTCTAGAGTTTCGTCGGAGGAAGACCACCGGAGCGTCGGAATCACATGAAAACTTGCATGTGCCCCTAGCATATGTGTGTGAGAGTGGTGCAAGGTTGGTAGGTGCCATGTGTAGGCGCCACGTGTGACCCCCTTCCCGGACATGCGTTAACACTTAGCGAAATCCTGGATCCGTACGTGGAAACTCCCGCCGCGGGACACCGGGGCCTAGAATGTGGCAAAGTTGGCCCAACCATTGCTCTCCATGTACACATGTACTAAACAAACCAAAAAAAATAGATAGAACCACCGGGCTACCCTCGTACGGAGATAGCTATAGGGGTAGACGATCCGGAGCTCCCGGTCTAGGGTTTCGCCGGAGGAAGACCACCGGAGTGTCGGCATCACATGAAAACTTGCATGTGCCCCTAGCATATGTGTGTGAGAGTGGTGCAAGGTTGGTAGGGGCCATGTCCTGGTGTGACCCCCTTCCCGGACATGCGTTAACACCGTCGACGTAGGGGAAACCCTAGATCGAGTCAAAATATTAAATTATTTGAAATAGTAAATATATTAAAGTATTTGAAATAGTAAATATATTAAAGTATTTAAAATAGTAAATATGTTACTTAAATAGATTGAAAAATGGAAAAAAACAAATAGAAGGTCTACGCCGACGGCCACCGTCGGCGTAGGTGTGCCCTAGGTCGAGTGAAACGAATAGAACAAATTTACTTTGAAAAAAATAGCAGCTGTACGCCGACGGTGGCCATCGGCGTAGGTGTGCCCTAGATCGAGCGAACGCACCCTATCTGCAAAAAAAATAGCAGCGCTACGCCGACGGTAGTCGTTGGCGTAGGTGAACCGCTTAGATCGAGTCAACGGGCTGGCCCGTGACCCACCACGCACACGCGCAACTCTGCTCGGCCGCCCCTCCTCGTCTCCACGAATCCCCGCCGCCGTCACCACGTTTGCTCCCCGCGCCCTCGTCTCCGCCCGGGCGCCACCATCTCCCCTCCTCGTCTCCACCGCCGCCACCGCGTCTCCTCCCCGGTCGCGCCCTCTCCTCCAAGCCCGGCGGCCTGCCGCACGAGCCACCAGGGCCTCGAGCTCGCCGGCGCCCTCCCCTCCCAGCTCGCCGACGCCCTCCCCTCCCACCTCGCCCTCCCCTCCTACCTCGTCCACCCCGAGCTTGCCGGCGCCCCCCCTCCCACCTCGTCCACCCCGAGCTCCGGCCGCCCGCGCCCTCCCCTCCCTGCTCGCATCCACCCCGAGGTTGGGCCTACAATTCGGCTCGGATGAAATTAGATTGTTTGCTATAATTGTTAGATGAAATTAGATTGCTTGCTATAATTGTTAGATGATTGTTTGCTATAATTGTTAGATGATTGTTTGCTATAATCGTCCATATATGAAAAATATGAATGGAATAGCAAATCTTTCATATCCCTGACTAGTGTAGAATATCCTGTGATAGTGCTCCATGTTCCATCCTGCATTTTAATTTCGCTGCTCATATAAAACTAGTATTTAGAATTTTAGAAACCCACTTTTGAACTTTACAAAATCGTAAGAAAGAGCTTTAGAATATAATGGAATGGTAGTCGTTTTGTACACTATATAACCCACTTATTATTGGATTGAGTTTTTTGAATGGGCATAAATATACATGTTGTGAATAAAGTGTTGTCTTTATATTTCTTCGTGTAGGTTTCTCGGAGCTCCCATCGTCTCGGAGCCCCCGCCGTCTCGGAGCCCCCTTCGTCTGGGAGCCCCCGAGGGTGAGCTAAAACTCCGTCTCCTCCCGCACATTTGTTATGTTACTAGATTCCATTTCCACGTCAAGTGGCGTCACTTAGGTGTCATTTCCCGTCCGCGAGCGTTACGCGGATAAATATGCATTAGAGGTCGGCATATTATGAACCGTAACGCTTGCGGCATTTACGGGACAGTCGGCGGATGCGTAGTTGGGTATGTTTTCCACGTTCTGCACTGGTCCGAGTCAGGATTTCGGCAGCACCTCCCCGTTGTTCTCCGGATGCACATCCTCTCGGCTTTTTGCCGAGACGTGTATCGGGAGAGCAGCGGGGAGGTGCTGCCGAAATTCTGTCTCGGAGCGGGGTAGAGCATGGAGAACGTACCCAATCTACGGATCCGGCGGCTGCTAGGAACCTCTATGCCTATTAGAGATGTAGGTTATGCGTGTTGCCCCGTAGAGAAATAAAAAATATGATGCATTTAGTTTCATGCTATTATTTGATATGAAATGCCATGTTTATTGTTTGGCTCCCAATAAAGCAGAGGATGGCTGATAATGGGTGGATGTACAGTGGCCGTAGTAGTGTTGTTGACAAAACAGAGGAGTGGCTATGGAAGACCGATATCTTAGTGAAGGAGTTATCGCGTGGTTCTAGGGCAGGCCTACTTCCAACTTGCCCTTGCGCTCGTTGTAATAAGCGTCATCGTCAGTCCAAGGATGATATGAAAAAACACCTTTTGAAATCTGGGTATATGCCGGACTTCGTCACGACGGTCGACTTTACTCAGTACGACCGTGACAGAGGTGAGGTGATGCGGCATCGGATCAATGGCAATGAGGGCGATGGGATTAGGAACTTGCTAGATGATCTCTGGCTCAAACGAATTCGCTTTGACCTTCTACTCAGGGACTCCGGTAAGTTATTTGCCAACTACGTCATTACCGCGCAACTGTGTCTTGGTGGTTGCTAACTCTGGCTCAAACGTGTAGGGAGCGGGATCCTCCACCATGGTACCCTTTGGTCGAGCAGCCGCCTCGCCGACTTTCTCGCGCACGATGACACCGGTTCATACCGGCCGTGGTTCTCCTGGTGCTTCCGGTGGTGGTGATTCTACTCCTGATGATGATGCTTCTCCTTCTACCGGTCGTGGCGGTGGTACTACTCCTTCTTCTGGTGCTGGTTTGACGGCGGCTATTCCACGTCGTCGTACGCCTGACTTCACGCAGGGAGACATGGGTCTCTCTAGCTCTCCGGATTTGTAGGGAACTTTTGTATCGATACTACCTATGTGGATGATCTACCTATCATGTACCTATATGATATTTTGATGATGATGACCTTATGTTTGCCTTTATGTGTATGTGTTGAATGCTCTGCCTAGAATCTGGGTTGCGGGAGTTTTAAACGTGCAGGAAATGAAGCAAAACAGACCGAAATAAATAAAACTGGGCAGACTCTATGCCGACGGCATTGCCGTCGGCGTAGAGACGACCATATGGCACCTAGTCAACCTGGGCCGACGGCATTGCCGTCGGCGTACCGTCCTGCGTGGCCCAGCAAGTCAGCCTGGGCCGACGGCATTGCCGTCGGTGTAGGGTCCTGCGTGGCCCAGCAAATCAACCTGGGCCAACGGCATTACCGTCGGCGTAAGGACCTCGCAGGAGCTGCAGGGACGGACACGTGGCGTGCTGGGCCGACGGTGAGGCCGTCGGCATATAGAGGAGGGAGCTGACGGACGTTACCTGCGCCAAGTGGGCCCCGCGGAGCCTACGCCGACAGCGCGTGCACCGACGGCTCTAACTTCCCGTCGGCCTAGGTTATACGCCGAAGGGTTTTCGTATGCCGACGGGATCCGTGTATACGCCTACGGGGTGCTACGCCGACGGGTTTACGCCGACGGCCACCGTCGGCGCAGCCTACCCCGACGGTATACTGGGTGTACGCCAACGGGTTCCGGCCGTCGGCGCTAGGCTCATTTCCTGTAGTGTCTCGTCCTTTGCGGTCCGGCGGGATCGACTCTGTTTTTTCTTTTTTTCTTTTTGAAGTGCCGGAATCTCTTATCAGATTGGGGTGATTCCGTATTTTTTGGTTATATAACCCCTGGTGCACGCAAGATAGTCCAAGAACCCATGGATAGCATTTGCATCAGATTATTACTTTATTTATGATTAGGAGAATCAAATGAGGCCTTTCACAATGCATCCTATCTTAGCACGTTACTCCATCTGGGTCGGTTTTCTCGACGCCCTTAAGATACAACCTCTACAATGGGCTCTTTTTTAATACTAGTTGTTTCTACATTTAATAAATTTGGTGACATATAGACATGAGATTGCGGCTAACTATTATTTTTTGTCGTGCAAAGGTTAATATCTTAGCTAACGTACTCCATCTGGGTCGGTTTTCTCGGCGCCCTTCCAATTCCAAGGGTATGATTAGGCGCAAGGGCATTAATTATCAATTTAATTGAAGCGTTTTGCCGAGCACTCTTCACTCCTTCAGTTTTCATTGTGCTAGTGTGAACAGTAGGAAATTATTCGGCAGACAAAGGGGAAGGCTCGTTTATGTGAACAGATTAGCAATTTGCATGCATGCCATTCGCGCAGTTTCTTTTCTCTTCCTCTCCAACAATGCATGCTTGATAACTGCTTTATTAATGTAGCTAATTATGTACGGTAGGCGTTGTCTGTTTAAGACTAGTCACAATGGGGAGTATCATATAGTATTTATATGATACTAGTATATAATACCATCTCCACAATGCATAGTACTTATATGATACTAGTATATGATGCTAGTATCATGTAGTAGTATCATAGTCTTATTATATTTATTGTTTTGTAAAATCTCAATGCAAAATTATGCACAAGATTCATTTGAGATTACTTTTTCTAGTTTTACGTGTTATGATACCGTATCTATCTATAATACCAACACAACCTCTTTCATCATTAATTAGCATGCCACGTCAGAGTTTTGCCAACATGGCATGCATGATACTACCTATGATACCCTCATTGGGGCTAGTCTAATGGGCCTAACGTCCGATCCTAATATTGCATCCTGGGCAAATAAAATTACAACCAATCACGTACTACCTAGGTCCTAGAGAATCCTAAAGCAGGTCCAGGAAACCGACCTTGAGTGTTGGGATATGCTAAATGGGTATTACCATAGCGCGTCCTTATTCCGGCTAACCCGGGTGGCCCATAGTTGGTAGCAAGGTCTATAGCCTGCTGGGCGGCCCAGTTAGACGGATCTAGAAGGGAGGCCCATGCCGGATAAAGAAAGGCTACGCAGGAGTCACCGACATGCTCGGAGCCTTGGAGTGCAAGTCACGAAAGACTAGTTCGTATTAGTGTAGGACTCTTTACCTTGTCCGGCAAGCACCTTTCCCTATAAACCCTAGGTTCTAATGCCTTTATAAATCGGACATGTGGGGGCCTTTATGGCACAACCTAGATTGCTACGTACAACGTGCAACACCTCGCACAACAAACATATCTCTGTAACTCGGCGTATTGCCATTTTAGTGATTTATAGAAGGAGTAGAGTTCCGCCACCATTGTGGGACTTGACCCTGGGTAAGTTGTGTTATCTCGTACCCGCCAACTCTCCGCCTTACCCCACGTCTCTAAACACAAACTATGAGGATCCTTCCATGGCGTACTCGTCGGCAATACCACGACAATTGGTGCCCACCGTGGGGCAAGAGGCACTTCGAGCTATACACCGGGCGAGGTCCAATCTCTTCGCGGGAATCGGCGACACCATAGCCATCGGACGCGTTGTCTTCTCTGGCAACGTCCCGATCATCCCTCCAGATGTGTTCTGGGTGCCGGCAAAGACGAACCCTACGCGCTGCTCCGTTATCCCCTTCGGAGACATCCACATCTTCATCGGCGAAAATGACTCGGGTCCTAGCTCCCAGGAAGTTGGAAACTCGTCAAGCCCCGCACGTACTAGGACATGCTCGCGGAAGGATCTCGGCCGTACCTCTCTCTGGAGTATGGCGGCTCAGATCAGGAATATTCAAGGCCCACCCAAACCGCCCATGTGCAGGATATAAAGGTGGAAGGACCCCGCAAATCCGCTTGGCTTCCCCGAGCGTTAGAGATGCGTAGGTCACACTTTGTCGGCGTCGTCACCATCTTCGATCTGGCCAGATGCGTTCAAAGGGATGGAGAGCCTCCCCGCGAATACCTTGCCAGATGGATGAGGGTGAAGGAAACCCTAGAGGGCAACCGCGCCGATGAGCTCATGTACCACTTCGTAGAAGGGCTTACACCCGGAACACTCCTCCGGCATACCCTCCAAAGGTGGCATGCCGCGGGCCCTCTCACCCTTGGTGAGATGGTCACAATCATCAACGAATACGTGGACGCCAATGAGGAGGCTGAGGCCACGATCGTCGTCGAAGCCAGAGGAGAAAACAACAACAACGGCCCGCCTCCATCACCTCCACATCCGCCGTCAACAACACCGAAGCCAACTCCGACTCCGTCCTTGACGCGCTATACGCCGACATCAATATGGATGGCGGCGGCTCGGACACTAACTCAGAGGAATACGATGCTATTATGAGGGAGATCGAGAAGGAGATCGAGAAGGAGGAGCGCGCCGAGCAGACCAACACATCCCACCAGGTGCTAGTCGCCATTGGGAGTGGGATGGAAGAAGACAGACGGGAACCGGATCATGAGAGAGCTCCGCCCACGTGAGCGGTCACCAGAGCAGCAGCATCCAAGAAGGCCGCAAAGCATCCGGCTCTGGCCAAGGCCATGCCCCCTATGGTTATCCGCTTGCAACCGGTGCAGGAACTCACCACGGCCCCCAGTACTGCCAGGCAATCAAACCAGCCGCCAAAGCAACAATCAACGTCTGCAGCTGGCAACCCATTGGTTACTCCCACTGACAAGGCAATCTATGGCGCACTCCTCGTTGAGCCCATTACCGCCGCCCATATCCGGAGTGTCACGGAGCTTGATGAGAAGCGTGCGGCAATCCTAGCGGAGGCCAAGTGCATCACAGAATAGGGCGCTAAGCTAGACGAAGACATGGCAAAGGCGCAACAATCTATCAAGGCAGAGCTATGGAGGCTGAATAGAAGCAGTTGCTGTTAAAGCACAAGGCAAAGAAAGCACCAGCTCACGTCGTTGAAGATCTCGGCATTCAGCGCAGGTTGGGATATGAGGGATCCAAGCCGGCAAAAGCTACCCGTACATCGATTCAGAGGGGAGGCAAGTAATGCCAACTCCTGCCCTCAACATTGCCGTCGCCAAAACCCTCCTGGAGCAGGACAGGTCGCTAGAAGCAGTTGCTCAGGTGTATGACCTCATTGCCAAGGCATGAAAGCAACAAGAGAAGGCCACCTCGCAGAGGCTTGAGTCCAATCCGGAGCTTTGCCAGTCAACCCTGAATAGCCGTAGAAGGCCAAGATCTCCTCGTGACAAAGGATCTCACACAGGCTCTATGGAGCGAAGACGGAGGGAGGCACGCAACAGGGATGACGTCATACCCATATCCTCCGATCACGGAGAAAAGGCTCGCCCTCGTCGGTCGAAGCCTCCACCACCATCCCGGCGTCACGAGGAACCACAAGCGTGCCACCATACAAGAATGGCACCGCCTAGGCCTCCCCAGGTTGGTATCGTTATACGCGACCATGGTGAGCTGCCCCGACATGCGGGGGAGCGAAGCGGCGTTGAAGGACACAGGAGCAAATCCTACAAGAAAGCGCCACATCTGACAAGCAACCGCAACAGGCGTGAGGAGTTGCATGAGGGTAATAGAAAGAAAACTAACCCACCGCCACCATCGCCACCTAGCAGCCATCATGGTGGAGGACACGGTGGATCTCATAGATCGCACCGCAATTCCCCTCCCCATGACGGAAAAGGGAAGCAACCAGAGCCGTACGACGCACGTTCATGGCTAGATAAGATCCAAGAAGCCCGGGAGCTCCTGTACCTTGGGCCGCGTTGTTTTGGACCAGTTATTCAGGCCACAACTTACCCCAAGGTTCTCTGGATAGACAAGACCATCAAGACCTATGACGGCACCACCAGGCCAGCGATGTGTGTGGCGCCCCGCAAAAACTACTACTAGAAAATCGCGGTGTTTTTGTGCATTGCATCATCATGACCGCATGCTCATGTCATCATGCCACATTGCATTTGAGCATCGTCATCATCATGCATCTATTCTCTGAAACTATTTTCGAAAACCCTATTTTTGTTTTCTAAATACCTAGTCTTTATTTCAAATCAAAACCCGGGTCTCTGGAATATTTTGTTTCGTCTAAAAATAGATTCTAAAAGACTTGTTGTGACAAATAAAATATTTGTATTATTTTTAGGGGGCAGCCGAACCGGGCCGAACCGACCCAGCCGGCCACCCCCAGTAAACAAAACAGATCAAAACCAAAACCCTAGACTGAAACCCTACCTACCACCTAACCCTAACCATCCGCCGCCACCCACCCCTTGCCGCGCGCAGTGCACACACGAACACACGCACGCGATGCAGCCAACTCCACCCGCCGCCATCTCCACCAGACCCACACAGCCGCGCCCACCCCGACCTTCCCCGCTCCACCATCGCACGCTTCCTGCCGGTCCCACCACCTACCCGCAGTGCAGCACCAACCACGAGAGATCCTCCCGCTCCTCTCCACACGCCAGCCTGGCCCGGGCCCACACCTGCCCCGCACTCCCTGGCCAACCCTCCCCGTGTACCACACCCTGCCCAATCCCGCGCCCGTACCTTCCTCGCTACCGTCTACCACCCTGCCCGCATGTAACACCACCGACCCCCGGGTCCCACCACAAACACCGCCCACCCCATCGCCACACCGCCCCGCGTCTCGTTCCCCACCTCGCTTGATCCCCACCAACCGTCTTCCCCGCCGCCGGCCGTGTGCCCCTGCACCGGAGCCACCCTCGCGCACCCGCCGCCCCCTCACCGCTCAGCGGCGCCGCGAGCCCGGCCCCCTCACGAGCGATGCCGCTCCTCTGCCCTGCTTGCTCGCAGAGCTCTGTCGACCGCGGCCAGGGACGCCTCTCCGCCGGCCGCCCTCCTCGTCCACCTCGGTCGCCTCTGTCCAGGTGCCCTGAGCTCCGCCACCGGTCGTCAGCGGCGCTCCGCTGCGGCGTGAGCTCGCCCGCATCACTGGCCGCCCTCTCCTCTCCGTGGACCTTGTCTCCTTCCCCGTGGAGCCACCAACCCCTCTGCTTCGAGCCCTTCCCCGCCGCCAAGCTCCTTCCGGCCGTGCGCCGCCTCCTGGTGCTTCACAAGGCGCGCCGAGCCGCGTCCGCCTTCATCCTCCCTAGACCGCATGGTCGCCCTCCTCAATCGCAGCCGCCGGCCTCCCCTGTCCGGCCGCCTGACCTCTCGCCTCCGTGGAGTGCCCCTCTGGCCTGCCGTCTGCCTGGCCCCGTGCCTCTAGGCCGCTCGCCGCTGCGGGCCCCCTCTGCAGCACACGCGTTCGTGCCACTGCCGGGCCCACAACGTTGTCGCTCGACCCGGCGCCGTATAAAGCTCCTCCCCGCTGTTCCTCTTCTTTGGACGCGAGCAGCAGTCCTCCGTCCCGAACTTCCTGTAGGAGTTCCGGTCGCCAAGATCTTTTGTCGTTTTGGGCCATGGTTCTCTGCCTCCGAGGTAGTACCTGTGGATGCGTATGTAGTATGGTATGGAGGTGTCGGTGATGTTGTGGTGCTACTCGTGCCAGTGCCATGTTGGTGCCGCAAAGACAAGATCGACCTCACGACAACAAGATCTCCTTCCCGGAACTCGAAGACCGCGTTCTCGAATCCGAAGACCGAACCCCGTGGATCGACATGATCTTCTTTATGGATGCTAAGACCTCGAGCGCGCCAACTCGGATCCGAAGACCGAACCCGAAGACCACAGATGCGACAAGTACTCCTCCTCGGATGCGAGACCCGGATCCGAAGACCGCCAAGATCGCCACCGGAATGCCAAGTTCTTCATCCCGAACGCCAAGACCGACCCGATACGAGGACCCGACAAGATCTTCGCCACAACAAGATCGACACCGACCAGGGCGAATCCGATGCGCCCCAACGCCAAACCAAGTCCTTCTTCCCGGAACGCCAAGTTCTACTCCGTTGTCCGAGAATGTTCCCGCCGAGACCGATCCCCGTCGAACCCTGGCGAACCCCGAACCCCGGAACCAAGATCTTCCGAACCTAGATGTGTGACCCTAAGCCTCTATTTTTATAATATGACATATACCTGTCGCATCATTAAATCATCATGCTTGCGTACATGTCATCTGTGGGTTGGGTTAAATAGTCGATTCACCTAAATTAAATATGGAGTCCATATGCGGGCTATTCTAGTCTTATTCCGGACTCCAATTAAATTGGTGTAGCGAACCGATGCCATGTTCCGCCCTGTTAATACAACATTTAAATTGCGGGGTATCTAAACAACATGAATCATTTAATTAATCGTCGGGACCCCGGTTCCACTTAATATTGCCTAGTTGCACCGCATCTGTGCCATGCCATGCATCATATCATAAGCATGCCAGATCTTCTGCCGTAATATTAAATATTGCATCCGGTGTTTCTTCTAGTGTTTGCTTCTTCGCAGATTAGGCCGATGAGTTGATGCGAGTATCGACAAGTTCTCCGGATATGAACCTCCGGCATTGTTTCCCAGGCGAGCACCTCTCCCCCTTCTACTTATTTTGCATTTATAGTCTTTATTTCCTCCTGTTGATCTATTGCTATCCGTGTCGCGATGCTTTAGTTTCCGTGCACTAGTTATATCCCGTGCAGCCTCTATATTGCCATGGACACCTCCTAATACCTGTTGTTTGGTAGATAGCTGGCCTTGTGAGTCGTAGTTGCTTGCTCAGGTGCGCTCTCGTGTTGTCGAGTACCACAGTTCTTGGAATGCTGGCAGATGTTTATGGTGGAGATGATCATGACTTTAATTATAACTATTAAATTGCTAGGATAACTAATGAAAGAGGCACCGGTGGGCAATATATGCTATTTGGTTTTTATGTCCACTTGTGTCCCGTAGGCCCCGAGTACTTGATACCTCTTCCTTGACTATTCGCACTATCCACATCCGGGAGACCCTATGGGATCCCCCTGAGCCAGAGCTTGATTCATTTCTATTTCTTGGGACCACAAACTAGTTTGGGGTTTTATTACTATCATGTACTTATGCCACGCTTTACTGCTTTAATTAAGATTATGCGTGGAGCACCTGTACTGTTTAGGAATTGCGGAGTGTTTTCGTGGTATCGACAAGCCAAGTCACACTTTCGGGTTCCCAGTCATTTACCGCCATTGGCGCAAACCTTGGGTCCATCTCGGAGCCGGCCAACTTCGTTGCGGGTAGCTTAATGGGGTGGCCCCCTGAAATATTTTATGAATCCTGTGATTGCTTTGTCGTGAAAGCCTCGTTGGGTTTTGAGTTGGTTTTTCCGAGGTTGATCGTGTGTGTGTTGCTATTTGTGCACCCCTGCAGGGTAAAACTTTCTGAAAGCCGTGTCCGTGGTTATGGACGACTTGGAGCACAGTATCTCGATCATAGACAAGCATAACTAAAGTAGTGCTATAAATTTGACTTAATATGTGACTAGTAATTCAGCTTCACTACAATGGAATGGATAATAAAAATGCCAACAACTGGTGGATCTGTGGGGATCTGTGTCATACTATACCTGCCTAGTAAGTATTGCAACTCCAATGGAATGTGATAAAAGTGCCAACAACTGCTGGGTTTTGGGAATCCTCAGGACAATTATATCTGACTAGTAAATGTTCCAACTACCACGGAATGGTTAATTAAAACTGCCCACTACTTATGCTTCAGGATGACTCATGCTATCTACATCTGATTAGTAAGTGCTGCAACTATAACGGAATGAGTAAAATTGCCAACTGTGTGAGTTCCTTGGTCTGACTTCCTCGTTTGGTCTTGTGGGGGAAATACCAGGATGGGTATGTTTGGTGTTAGTATCAGGATGGATCCGAATAGGTCTTTCTTATCTCTCTCTAATAGCCGACAGTTTATCGAGTCTCTATAGGTTGTTTAGTGCATGCTTCGCCGCCGCTGCAGTCCACCATACCTGTGTAGGCGAGAGCTGCCGAATTCTAGCCTCGCCGTGTACTGGCCTCAGTACTGACGCTCCTCTTTTTCCTTTGCCCTTTGTCGGCACCCCTTTTGTTTTAGCAGGTTTGAGATCGACGTCGTTAGCAGGGTTACCCTTCCGGCTTGGCCTGGGCAGTTTTATGGACGCCATTGGTTATTCTTCAGGGCTCTTAGCCCCATTTGCATCTTGTCCATAGTCGGACGTTGTATCGTTTTCAAGGTGATTTGGATCTTTGTAGTGTATATTTGTATCTTGACTCTTGGATTCGTGCTGTATATATATCTGTTCTATGGGTCCCATCAAGGACTGTTGTGTAATGGTAATTCTTCATTTTCCACCCGCACGAAAGTGTCTGGTGGGCGTCCTTGAATCGTTTCTATGCAGGTTTGGCGGAAAGGGCTAAAACTTGCATAGGGCCGATTCGAGGGTGTTACCGAGTGGTATCAGCGCTCAGCAGTTGCGATACCCCACAAGTCCAACCTGTAGGATAACCTAGCTAACGGCCGAAATAGAGTGTCAGACTATTTTTGCAAAATCGGTTGGATAGATCTGATTAGGTCTGATTTTACTCCTTACCCCTCTGTTGTTCTCCTCTTACCTCTGCATGTTTTAATTCTACTCTCTTATCTTTTCTTCGAGTCCAGGATTTCTCGTGGTTGGGTTTCCGTCGTACCTTCAGGGTTTCGCTTCCTCTTTTGGTAACAGAGCTTCTACATCCGGTCTTCATGCTATCTGAGGAATCCGTCATCTGCTGGACTTCTCTTCGTTCCTTCTTGTGCCTTCCGGTGGTTTTCCGACGCGACGACATCAGCTACGCCAGATCTGATGCAGATTCTGGATCACTCTCTTGTTTCCGAACCTCGATTGTCGAGATCTTCAGTCTAATTCCGAGAGTTGGTTGCATAATTCTCCTATTCATGTGCAGAGTAATGGTTTGGGTGCGCGATGGACTGATCACCATCCGACTACTCTTATCATTCGCTTTGGTATATTGAATCGATGGATCCAGCAATTTTACTCCGTCCACGGAAGCAAGAGGTGGCTTTATTTGTTGATACCTTTACCTTCCCCCTTTGTTTATCCGGAGTGTTCTCTCGACGGATGGGAGCAACGACCTCTTGTTAGTGGTGTCGCGAGGATCTACACGAAGCGAGAAGAGTCCGACCATCATCCTTCTTTCCCGTACCATGAGCCGGATCTCGAGGGCAAGATCCATTGTTAGTGGTGTCGAATTGTGGCGCCCCGCAAAAACTACTACTAGAAAATCGCGGTGTTTTTGTGCATTGCATCATCATGACCACATGCTCATGTCATGATGCCACATTGCATTTGAGCATCGTCATCATTATGCATCTGTTGTCTGAAACTATTTTCGAAAAACCCTATTTCTATTTTCTAAATACCTAGTCTTTATTTCAAATCAAAACCCGGGTCTCCAGAATATTTTGTTTCGTCTAAAAATAGATTCTAAAAGACTTGTTGTGACAAATAAAATATTTGTATTATTTTTAGGGGGCGGCCGAACCGACCCAGCCGACCACCCCCAGTAAACAAAACAGATCAAAACCTAAACCCTAGACTGAAACCCTAGCTACCACCTAACCCTAACCATCCGCCGCCACCCACCCTTGCCGCGCGCAGTGCACACACGCACACACGCACGCGATGCAGCCAACTCCACCCGCCGCCATCTCCACCAGACCCACACAGCCGCGCCCACCCCGACCTTCCCCGCTCCACCATCGCACGCTTCCTACCGGTCCCACCACCTGCCCGCAGTGCAGCACCAACCGCGAGAGATTCTCCCGCTCCTCTCCACACACCAGCCTGGCCCGGGCCCACACCTGCCCTGCACTTCCTGGCCAACCCTCCTCGTGTACCACACCCTGCCCGATCCCGCGCTCGTACCTTCCTCGCTACCATCTAGCACCCTGCCCGCACGTAACACCACCGACCCCCGGGACGCACCACAAACACCGCCCACCCTATCGCCACATGTAACACCTCGTCCACTCCTGGGCCTGGGGGGTGTCACTCCTGGCAGCTTAATAGGATAGCTAGACTGACCCCACAGACCAACACTAGTCTTTTCTGCGCACTTTGTCCTCACTCGTGCGCACCCGGTTACCCACTTCCCGGTCGGTCACCCATCCTAGAATTGCTCTAGGCCAAGCATGCTTAACCTTAGAGTTCTTTTCGAATGAGCTTCCAGAAAAGAAGTTGCAACTTGTTGGTATGAGTATTCTATCAATCCAATTAAGCCATCTGCCTGGTCTCACATACACCCACCCTTTAGAAGATCGATGCCCTCATCGATCAAGCACACCCCAGGAACGTTCCCACTTGGCACGCGTCTGTGCGTCCAGTGCCGGCACATGTGCCATGTCGTGTCCACTCCGGGCCACACGCGCCATGATCCACATGTCCCGCCACTAACCCGCACACACCCGTGTAATCGCAAGGGTCGGCTCTGATACCACTTGTAACACCCCGTCCACTCCTGGGCCCGGGGGGTGTCACTCCTGGCAGCTTAATAGGATAGCTAGACTGACCCCACAGACCAACACTAGTCTTTTCTGCGCACTTTGTCCTCACTCGTGCACACCCGGTTACCCACTTCCCGGTCGGTCACCCATCCTAGAATTGCTCTAGGCCAAGCATGCTTAACCTTAGAGTTCTTTTCGAATGAGCTTCCAGAAAAGAAGTTGCAACTTGTTGGTATGAGTATTCTATCAATCCAATTAAGCCATGTGCCTGGTCTCACACCACACCGCCCCGCGTCTCGTTCCCCACCTCGCTCGATCCCCACCAACCGTCTTCCCCGCCGCCGGCCGTGTGCCCCTGCACCGGAGCCACCCTCGCGCACCCGCCGCCCCCTCACCGCTCAGCGGCGCCGCGAGCCCGGCCCCCTCGCGAGCGTTGCCAGTCCTCTGCCCTGCTTGCTCGCAGAACTCCGTCGACCACCGCCAGGGACGCCTCTCCGCCGGCCGCCCTCCTCGTCCACCTCGGTCGCCTCCGTCCAGGTGCCCTAAGCTCCGCCACCGGTCGTCATCGGCGCTCCGCTGCCGCGTGAGCTCGCCCGTGTCGCTGGCCGCCCTCTCCTCTCCGTGGACCTTGTCTCCTTCCCCGTGGAGCCACAAACCCCTCTGCTTCGAGCCCTTCCCTGCCCTCAAGCTCCTTCCGGCCGTGCGCCGCCACCTGGTGCTTCGCAAGGCATGCTGAGCCGCGTCCGCCTTCATCCTCCCTGGACCGCATGGTCGCCCTTCTCACTCCCAGCCGTCGGCCTCCCCTGTCCGGCCACGTGACCTCTCGCCTCCGCAGAGCGCCCCTCTGGCTTGCCATCGTCGCCTGGCTCCGTGCCTCTAGGCCGCTCGCCGCTGCGGGCCCCCTCTGCAGCACACGCGGTCGCGCCACTGCCGGGCCCACAATGTTGTCGCTCGACCCGGCACCGTATCAAGCTCCTCCCCGTTGTTCCTCTTCTCCGGACGCGAGCAGCAGTCCTCCGTCCCCAACTTCCTGTTGGAGTTCCGTCCGCCAAGATCTTTTGTCGTTTTGGGCCATGGTTCTCTGCCTCCGAGGTAGTACCTGTGGATGCGTATGTAGTATGGTATGGAGGTGTCGGTGATGTTGTGGTGCTACTCGTGCCAGTTCCATGTTGGTGCCGCAAAGACAAGATTGACCTCACGACGACAAGATCTCCTTCCCAGAACTCGAAGACCGTGTTGTCGAATCCGAAGACCGAACCCCGTGGATCGACATGATCTTCTTCATGGACGCCGAGACCTCGAGCGCGCCGACCCGGATCCGAAGACCGAACCCGAAGACCACATATGCGACAAGTACTCCTCCCCGGATGCGAGACCCGGATCCGAAGACCACCACGATCGCCACCGGAACGCCAAGTTCTTCATCCCGAACGCCAAGACCGACCCGATACGAGGACCCGACAAGATCTTCGCCACGACAAGATCGACACCGACGAGGTGGCGACGTTGAGGTTCGGCGGGGAAGCAGAGCGACGGAGATGGCCCGTGGTGGGCCAAATTGACTTGGGTCGGCCCACCCCGAGAAGAGATGGACGCCCCAGCTGGCCGGATTACTCCTTAATGAGGCGCTGCTCTAGACAATTCAGCCCAAGTGGTGCAGATTTGGTCTGAGAGGATTCTCTCTTCTAGGCTGAATTTGCACTAAGTCGGCCCATAAGTAATTTCTTTCTCTTTTCCTTTATTCTGTTCACTTTACACCCTATTTTATTCACATGTCTTCTGTTTGAATCCCTTATTCACCAACTTTGGGGTATCCGGGGTTACACCCCCAACTTTGGGGTATCCCTTATTCGCGCATAGGCTTCAAATAAAAATACCCCCAGAGTTGTTTAGCAACATATAGTCCTTTTTCTCTGGTCATATAACCCTCTTGGGTAAGTTTATGACTTCTGTCCTTCTTTGGTTTATTCTTAACCCTTTTGGGTAAGTTCGTGACTTCTAGCCTGATTTGGCTCCGGACTTAAGCCATTTGGGTAACGCATTTGGCTTCTTGCCTGATTTGGCTCTGGCCTTAACCCATTTGGGTAAGTCATTTGGCTTCTGGGCTGATTTGGCTCTGGCCTTGACCCATTTGGGTAAGTCATTTTGGCTTATGGCCTAATTTTGCTCTAGCCTTAACCCATTTGGGTAAGTCATTTGGCTTCTGGCCTGATTTGGCTCTAGCCTTAACCCATTTGGGTAGCTCATTTGGCTTCTGGTCTGGTTTGGCTCTGGCCTTAACCCATTTGGGTAAGTCATTTGGCTTCTAGCCTGGTTTGGCTCTGGCCTTAACCTATTTGGGTAAGTCATTTGGCTTCTGGCTTGGTTTGGCTCTGGCCTTAACCCATTTGGGTAAGTCATTTGGCTTATGGCTTGGTTTGGCTCTGGCCTTAACCCATTTGGGTAAGTCATTTGGCTTCTGGCTTGGTTTGGCTCTGGCCTTAACCCATTTGGGTAAGTCATTTGGCTTCTGGCCTGATTTGGCTCTGGCCTTAACCCATTTGGGTAAGTCATTTGGCTTCTGGCCTTAACCCATTTGTATAAGTCATTTGGCTTCTGGCCTGATTTTGCTCTGGCCTTAACCCATATGGGTAAGTCATTTGGCTTCTGTCCTAATTTGGCTCTAGCCTTAACCCATTTAGGTAAGTCTTTTGGCTTCTGGCCTGATTTGGCTCTGGCCTTAACCCATTTGGGTAAGTCTTTTGGCTTCTGGCCTGATTTGGCTCTAGCCTTATGAATTATAATCCGACTTATCTCATCCAAGATGAAATTGTTGAGTTATTTGACTCAATATTGACATGAGTCTCTATTTTGAGTTACTTGACTCCAAATCTGAGTTACTTGACTCAAATCCGAGTTACCTAACTCAAAATCTGAGTTACTTGATTCAAATCCGAGTTACCTGACTCAAGTCTGAGTCACTTGACTCAAATCCGAGTTACTAGACTCAAATCCAAGTTACTTGACTCAAAATCCGAGTTAGTATAGCTGAGATATGATATGGCCTTACGATATGTTGGTAAACTGCCATAGATTTGGGTCTAAGATACTGACCCGAGATATGATATTGAGTTATGACATGAATTTGTGATATGATGGCGTACTTCAATAGATATGGATCCGAGATACAGATCCGAGATTGAATATGATGAGTTATCATATGCTGGCTCATTTCCATCCAAGATATGGAACAAACTGATTTGAGGTATAAGATAACCTGGTAAGCTGAGTTAAAATCTGAGTTACCATGTAACCTGGCAAGCTGAAATAAAAATCCGAGTTACCATGTAACTAGGAAATTGAAGCAAATCCAAATTACCCTGTAATTAGGCAAACCGAAGTAAAATCCGAGTTACCATGTAACTAGGAATCTGAAGCAAATCTGAATTACCCTGTAATTAGGCAAACCGAGGTAAAATCTGAGTTACCATGTAACTAGGAATCTGAAGTAAATCCTAATTACCCTGTAATTACGCAAACCGAGGTAAAATCCGAGTTAACAGGTAACCTGGCAAGGCAAAGCAAATACCAATCTGAATTTCGGATGACCTGGCAAGCTAAAAACACCAATCCGAGTTAAATCTGAGTTACCAGGTAATCCGGCTGACCGAGTGAAATCCGAGTTACCAGGTAACCTGGCAAGGCGAAGTACAATCCTAGTTACTAGGTAACTAGGTGAGATGAGTTAAATGTGAGTTATAATGAGCCTCAATGACTTGTTGAGTTATCTTATCATTCAAGGTAGCCTAAAGACACAAAGCAGTTGATACATACGAGATCATGGCATATCTTAAGTTTTATCTGAGTTATTGTTTCATGTAAGGAGACACCGAGTCCTTGGGATACTTTTTCTACCCTTAGGTGACTCAAACGACATGTTTACTAGTCCCCAGGTTGAGTTATCTCATCCCTGGGGTGAACAACTAGGTGATTGAGGGTGATAGTCCCCGAGTGACATTCAGGGGTATCTCATGTGCATGTTGGTTGAGTCACTCGTTACTCACTGCATCTTTGGTGAGGAGGTTGAGTTATCTAGTTGAGTCACTCCCATAGAGTCAGCTAACACTTACAATACTGTTGGTAAAGAGGTTGAGGAAGAGGTTGAATCACCTCATCAAGGGAGGCTTGTATGGAAACTCCCCTACTCTCTGTACATTGAGGAAGAGGATACAAAGACCTTTGATCGATGGTGAAGCAGAGCTTGATGAAGACGTTCCCGTCCGGATGGTAACCCAACCAGCGCCTCTGATCAACCCCACGATGGGCACCAAATATCGTGGTGGTGTCACAGCATAATCCTGGTATAGGCTAAAGTTGGGGCCGATGGACGATGGAGGAATCCGGGGAGGGATGATGAAGTGAAGACCTCATACAGAAGAACTCAGAGAGACATGATATACCTAGGTTCGAGGCTCTCCTAGTGAGATAACACCTCTACTCCTGCATCTAATCTCATATATCTTGCCATGCTTGTGGCTACAATGGTGCTCCTTGAGCTGTACTCTTATGCCTCTCATGGAGAGAACAGAGGAAGAAGAAACCATGCTCCTAGTGAGCAGAGGGAGAGGAGCCCTTCGGGGGCCTCTCCTGCAACGTTACCCCTGGTGCTCCTTATAAAGGGGAGCCCAGGGGACAAGGTATGTCATTACAAGTACTCCTATGAGCTGTCTAGTGGGGGCTTGCCCAGTCATCTTGTCCTTTAATGAGTCACCGGTCTTATCCCTTCAGCAAATTCTTTAGCATCTTCAGGAGATGCTCGTCATATTCCTTGGCATCTCCCAAGATGCCCAGCATATTCCTTAGCATCTTGGACTAAAGGGGCCTGTCTGAGCAAGGGGCGTCCCAAGACTGGAACCTGGCGTAGGCTTGACATGGCCTGGTAGCGTGTCGATGTAGAGGTTGATGGTGGGTCCAGATATGAGCAAAGGTACCTCCGGGCCGAAGTAATTCGGCCCGGGGAAGTGAAATTCGGCCAAGGGGGAAAATAACTCGGCCTGGCGAGAAAAAGGGCCCACCTAGGCGGTGAACAGTGCCCCAGCCGAGTTAAGGTGCAGCCCAACCGAGTTAAGGAGCAGCCTAGCCGGGGTACTGCTTTATTCGCCCCAAGCTTGGATTATAACTGGAACCCAGCCGGGTTAGGAGCAAAACCAGCCTGGGGTGGCCCAGCCGGGTCTTGCTTCATTCGGCCTGTGGCGAAGTAGCTGTGTTGGCCCGGCAAAGTGAAGTGCTAATCCCGCGGTGGGCTATGGTCCAGCTCTGTCGGCCCACCCGGGATTCTCTGTTGGTGGCGAGGTGCAGCTCGTGCCGAGGTAGAGGAAGACACGGGGTTTGCTGAGTCATCTATGTCGTCCCACCCAGGATATTGCGGCGATCGACATGGGAGCAGACTTGGTGCTAGCGGTGAGGAAGCCCCATGGTGGGACGAGTATACTTCACTCCGACCCACCCGGGTGACACGCTCGGGGAGGGGGGGGGGTTGGTGGGAGCTTTGACGAGGTGGCATTGGCAGGAACGGGACGAGATGGCGACCTTGAGGTTCGACGGGGAAGCGGAGCGACGGAGATGGCCCGTGGTGGACCGAATTAACTTGGGTCAGCCCACCCCGGGAAGAGATGGACACCCCAGCTGGCCGGGTTACTCCTTAATTCGGCGTTGGTCTAGACAATTCGGCCCAAGTGGTGCATATTTGGTCTGAGAGGATTCTCTCTTCTAGGCCAAATTTTCACTAAGTCGGCCCATAAGTAATTTGTTTCTCTTTTCCTTTATTCTGTTCACTTTACACCCTATTTTATTCACATGTCTTCTATTTGAATCCCTTATTCACCAACTTTGGGGTATCCGGGGTTACACCCCCAACAATGATGATGCGCACAAATCGTTGCCGGCAATAGCAATCCATACCTAGGCCAAGAATAACAATAATAACAAGCGGAAAAATCCACCTGAATAAAAGCAAACAACCGACATGGTCACCGCTATGTTCACTGGCAGAGGCAGAGGCAGATAGCGTAGGCGTGGCCGGGGGTCTAGCCATGGCTAGGAGAGGAGTGATTCTACACCCTTAGCGCCCCACGTTCCCCAAATGTACGAGGAGTACCGCGATATGCCGTGTTTCTTCCACCCTTACGCAAACAACAAAGCCACCCACACCAACCACCAATGAAAGTTTGTCAATGATCTCAAGGAAGACCCTGAGTCCGGCTACAAGCGAAATCGAAACACCATACCCCATGGAAAGGGCAAAGGGAAGAATAAGGAGGAGGAATCCAAGGAATCAAGCGATATGGACAAGACGTGGAACCCAAATCCTCCGACAAGGGAGAAGGTAAAGGGAAAACCCCCTTCGAGAAGAAGGCTCTAGTCTACCACACTTTCCTTGGCACATCCACCGTCCGGGCCTAGAAAACCTCTCTGAGGATACTGATGGCTACAGTCCCTCTGGTTCCCCAGTACGTCAGGTGGTCGGAGATTCCAATTACTTGGGATAGGAAGGATCACCCAGACCTTATCCCAATAGAGAACCAGTATGCCATGGTCATCAACCCTTTGATTGACGGCACAAAATTCACCAAGTGCCTCGTGGATAGTGGAAGAAGCATCAACATCATGTACCTGGATACACTGCACAAGATGAACTTGACAGAGACCCAGCTAAGGAACAACAACACTGTGTTCCATGGGGTTGTCCCCGGCCGACAAACAAATTCCTTGGGCTGCATCACCCTTTCGGTCGCTTTTGGGGATGTTAACAATTACCTCCAAGAAAGCATGACCTTTGAAGTGGTGCCTTTCAAGAGCGTGTACCACATCATCTTTGGACGCGACATCTTCCACTCCTTCCTCGCAAGGCCATGCTTTGTCTACAACAAGCTCAAGATACCTGAACCCAACGACATGATCATCATTGACGGAAGCTTCACCAAGGCACGGGAGTGCGAGCTCAGTGAAGCCGCCTTCGCCGAAGTAGTTCTCTATGGTGAGGAGTTCATGGGGATCCAGAACCAGGTCGATGCCTTAGAGATGCCGACTTCAAAGAAGCAGATCACTGCTGCCGAACCCGCATTCAAGGCCGCCATTCAGACCAAGTAGGTGGAGATTGTTGAAGGAGATTCCTCCAAGACCACTGCCATTGGCATGGACCTGGATCCCAAATAGGAAAGCGCGCTCGTCAAGTTCCTCCGTGAAAATAGGGACATCTTCGCCTGGCAACCTGCCGACATGAAGGGTGTACCTAGGGAACTTGCCGAGCACAGCTTGAATATTGATCCTAATGCAAAACTGGTGAAACAACCTCTATGATGCTTTGGTGACCAAAGACGAAGGGCTATAGGCAAAGAAATAGCTAGGTTAATTAAGGATGGCTTTATCCGAGAAGTTATTCACACCCGATGGGTGGCAAATCCTGTACGTGTCCCCAAAAAGGGAACCAATGAATTAAGAATGTGCGTTGATCACACCGCCTTGAACAAAGCGTGTCCGAAGGATCCGTTTGCTTTGCCTCGCATTAACCAAGTCATTGACTTGATGGTTGGCTCAGAACTTCTGTGTTTTCTCAATTCCTCGTTAGGTTACCACCAAATATGGATGCTAAAGTCGGACCAATTGGCCACTTTGTTCATCACACCTTACGACACATATTGCTATGTCACGATGCCCTTTGGGCTGAAAAATGCTGGTGCCACTTACCAGCGGACAATGCAATGCTGCCTACATGACCAAATAGGTCACAACATACACGCTTACATGGACGATATCACGGTAATGTCAAAGAAATCAAACGATCTTATCACTGACTTGCAGGAAACCTTCAACAATCTCCGTAAATACAACATGATGCTGAACCCCGAGAAGAGCGTCTTCGGGGTACCTTTCGGCAAGCTGTTGGGTTTCATCGTTTCGCACCACGGAATCGAGGTGAACTAGGAGAAAATCAAGGCCATCCTCAACATCAAGGGTCCGACATGCCTAAAGGACATACAAAGGCTCACAGGCTGCGTAGTAGTAGTAAGCCGGTTCATCAGCCGACTTGGGGAGAAGGCCATGCCGCTCTACAAGTAGCGCAAAAAGGCGGACAAATTCATATGGACAGACGAGGTTGATGCAACACTTCAGGAGTTGAAGATAATACTCTCCTCCCCACCAATACTTGCAGCACCGGTGTCAAGGGAGCCTATGTTAGTCTACATGGCGGCAACCAACCGAGCCATCAGCATCGTCATCATGGTGGAGCGCAAGGAACCAACGCACGAATACAGAGTTCAGGGACCCGTTTACTATGTAAGAGAGGTCTTGACGGAATCGAAGCGGCATTAACCGCACTACAAGATAGCTTATGGAGTTTTCCTTGCTTCACGCAAGCTAAGGCATTATTTCTAGGAGCACCCTATCATAGTGGTGAGCAAAGCTCCACTGTCCAACATCATCAACAACAGCGACGCTATGGGAAGGGTAGCAAAGTGGGGCATTGAACTTGCCACCTTTATAATCACCTACAAGAGACGCGACGCTATCAAATCACAAGCATTGGCGGATTTAATTGCAGATTGGACAGAACTGCCAGAAGACACTCCTGTAGTAGAGCCCGAATATTGGGTTATGCACTTTGACGGATCAAAGATACTCAAGGGCTCGGGGGCTGGTGTATTATTACAATCAGCAATAGGGGAAAAGTTGCAATAAGTCCTGTAGATCCACTTCAATGCTACCAACAACATGGCGGAATATGAGGCCCTCATTCACGGACTTCGAGTAGCCAAGGATATTAGCAGCAAGCGCATAGTTTACTATGGACATTCCTACTTGGTTGCCCAGCAAGTAGCTGGCACCTGGAGCGCGCGAAACCCTATGATGGTGGCATATCGAGCCGAAGTAGACAAAATATCCAAGTTCTTCGACGACTACGAAGTCAAGTACGTCAAATGGGAGGAAAATGAGGCGACAGATCTGTTGTCAAAGCTTGGGTCAGCCGTCGACCAATTCCACCAGGCATTTTCCTGGAGGATTTACGGACCCCATCCGTGAAGGGAGCGGACCCCGACAACCCGGATAGAGTGGACTCATTTGTTAATACAATAATAGTGACCTCTCCGGCTTGGACGAAACTGTTCATAGACTATCTACAAGATGGAACTTTGCTCGCCGACAAAGTCAAAATCCGGAAAATAGTATGCAGAGCCAAAGGCTACGTCATCATTGACAACCAGCTATATAAAAGAAGTAACACATGAGTTTTCCTTCGATGCGTCTCCCAGCAGCAAGGTATTGAAATCTTTAGAGAGATACATCTCAAAGATTGCGGGCATCATGCCGCTCCCTGATCGTTGGTGGCTAAGGCCTTCCAACAAGGATTCTACTAGCTGGCTGCCAAGGCGGACGCTGACAAGCTGGTACAAACATGCCTTGGGTGTCAGTTCTATGCAAGACAACCAAGTGTTCTAGCTAAAGAATTACGAACAGTACCAATAACTTAGGCCATTTGCAGTCTAGGGGCTGGACATGGTGGGACCTTTGAAGACATCACCTTGTGGATTTACACACTTGCTAGTAGCAATGGATAAGTTCACAAAATGGATTGAAGCTAAACCCATTAGAAAGCTTGATGGGGCAACACCCCTGATATTTGTCCGGGATCTAGTGGTGAGATTTGGTCTCCCACACAGCATCATCACCGACAACGGCAGAAATTTATCTCTCGGAGAAGTTGAGGAGTACTCTCATGAAAAAGGCATCCGCCTTGACCTAGCATCTGTGGCATATCCACAATCGAATGGGTAATTTGAAAGGGCCAATGGACTAATTCTGCACGGAATCAAGCCACGCTTAGTAGCACCGCTATGTAGAACAGCTCGAGCCTAGGAGGAGGAATTACCATCTATCTTCTAGAGTTTACGAACAACACCCAACAGATCTAACGGCTTGACTCCTTTCTTCATGGTTTTTGGAGCAGAAGCCATCCTACCATCCGACATCCTCCACGATGCACCAAGAGTTGCCGCTTACGAAGAAGATGAAACTGAAAAATCTAGATGCCTATCTATGGACCTACTTGAGGAGGACCACGTGCTGGCATGCTAGAGATCCGCCATCTACCAGCAGAAGCTACGTGGCTACCATAGTCGTCGTGTAAAGCATCGCTCATTTAAAGAGGGGGATCTGGTGCTTAGACTCAAGCAGGAGAAATCACACAAACTATCCCTGCCTTGGGAAGGACCGTTCGTCATAAGCAAAACATTGCTAAATGGTTCCTGTTACCTTGTCGATATTCACGAGTTGAAGGATAGGCCAAAAAATCGCAAGCGCAAGCAACGTGACTCCGATGATGATTACCAGGAGACAGATCGGCCATAGAACATAGCACAGCTACCTCCCTTTTACACTTAGCATATTTATATTATGTAATAAATTTCTTATATGATCAATGAAATAAAGCATATGGTTCACTCATATCCTCTGATTCTTTTACCTCCTTTAATTGTTCATTTTTGGATCGTATAAACCCTTTATGCGCAAGTTTGCATTTACACTTGTGAAAATTCCGCCTACGGGCATTAGCTTAAGTTTTTTGGTCTACCTGTTTTCTGAAGTTTTTATGTGGATTCCGGAGTAGTGACTTCTCGGCACTCAAAGCCGGCGATATTTCTCTTAGGTTCTTGATGGTGCTATTAAGCATCATCACCTGAGGGCATAGTTCTGCGCTACAAGTCTTCCGTCTTACGAAAGTTCAAGCATACGAACCAGAATAATGGATAAGCTAGCACTTGCTTAAAACTATATACATGATGGAAATAGATAAGTAGCAGGAAACTTGAGTACAAGTTTTTCCGCCTTAACAAAACACATAAGTTTTTCCGCATACACATTATAGAGATACATTTAATACAAATATTGTTTTTCATGGCTCAGCTGCAGGGGACTTCGTGGTGGCATCATCAGCAACAGGAGAGCCAGGCCGGGATAGCTCATCAAACTCGGAAGGAGATAGGATAGACTCAGACGAAGCCATGTCTTCATCAAGGATCTCGGCGGGAACGAAGACATCCGCCATGACCATTCTGGCAATCCTGGTGTCGAAGCCAGCGAGGGAATTCCAAATAGATTCGCTATCGATTTCTTTTCCATCCTCGGCTAGCTTAGGCATGCCGGAAGTTACAAGGTCAATGTCGGCGTTGTCGTAGTGTGCCTTGACCAAGGACAAGGTCATCCTTGCACCAGGCCGGACGCAAGAGGCTTTCTAGTTCTTGAATTTTTCAGGGGCTTGGCACAAGATTTCCGAGTACTTGGCCGTTGAGTTTGACGCCTTGATGTTTATTACTAGAGGCTAGGCTATCTGCTTGGCTTGGGCAATGGCGGTCCCGACGAAGTTGCCAGCAAGAATCATACACTCCTTGGGATCCGGAGCACCTTCATCCAAGTTGGCTAAGCCAATGGGAGCTGTGGTTTTCATAAGATACAAGGATCATGAGAATAAAACTATCAAACTTTTATCCAAAGTGCAGAATTGACCAAGACGGGGGAAAGTTACCGAAGATGCTCGTCTCAGCTTGCTTGCATGTCTCCGCCAAGAAGTCCCGCTCCTTCTGAACTATCTTGTACATCTCAAGGTTCCTCTCATTATGCTCTTTGGCAGCTTGGTTCTGTTCCTTGAGTTGTGCAATTTTGTCCTTCAGGCATTGCATCTCGGTGTCATCAGACTCTTGCAGCACCCTCATTGCCTCTTCATGGCCCTTGACATCATCAGCCAGGTCTTTCTTCAAGATTTTATTCTCATCGTCAAGCTCTTGAATATGCTTGGATTGCTCGACGATGCTCTTGGCCTTGGCAATGGTTTACGTAAGACGGAAAATGGAAAGCACTATGAGAAAACGGTAGAAATGAATCCATGAGGAAAAGTAAGGAGCTGTTAAAAGAAATAGACTCTGGCTATTTTTGATCTGTTGCTTCAGGAAGGCTGTTTTACCCTGTTCAAGCTCTAGTTCCTTCCACAAAGCAGCAAACCTCTCATTGGCGTAATCCTCCGTCTATTCTCATTCTGCAACAAGTAAACCTGCTTAGTCTCTTTAGAGCATCTGGTCGGAACTATCTAGTTTCATCTACACGCTCGGGGGCTACAGTACATGATTTTTATCAGCAAGTATGCTACTCTTAGAGCATCCAGCTGAAACTTTTCTAAGTTTCCACCTAGACGCTCGGGGGCTACATTATCAATTTCTACTCTTAGTTCTTTTGAGCACTTAGGCCAATAACTTTTGTTTAGCCGCCTAAGAGCTCAGGGGCTACAGAGGGATATGTTACACGAAGTAAAAGAAGTGAAGTTTAAAAGACTTACAATGGCAATAAGCTTAATATTGTTGGCCAGGTTGGCATATGCGTAGTATGGAAGACGCCAGCATTATTATACATGGCATCTTCCTGTGCAATGAGGTCATCCAGGCACAACGTCGGAGGAGTCGCGACCAGAGGAGATGTTGAAGCCGGAGGCATGGATGATGCCCTAGCCGTCTGCTGTGTTTTCATAGCAGTTGATGGCTCAGAGGCTCCCACCTTGTCTATTGCCACAACTACCTCCACCTCCTATCCTTCCATTACTTGTTTCCCTTTCTCGGTGGCATCCTTATCTAGAGCTTCAGCCACTTTGGATGAGGTACTCTCCTGCATCGCTTGACCACTAGGAGCGACATCCACCTTGACAGAGCCTGACATATCAAACATTGGATTGACATCTGTCTCCATGGCAGAGATCTTAGGGATGGCAGGGGATGAAGGCCTAGTGGAGCCGGTAGAGGGCTTGGCGGCAGGAGTAGGGGGAGCAGTAGCGGGAGAATGCTTGGCGGCCACATCGCTGGTAAGCATGTTGTTGGAGATATGCCCAAGAGGCAATAATAAAAGTGGTTATTATTATATCTTTGTGTTTATGATGAATGTTTACATGCCATGCTATAATTGTATTATTAGGAAACACTAATACTTGTGTGTTTTGTAAACATATAAGAGTCCCTAGTAAGCCTCTTGTTGAACTAGCTTGTTGATTAATAGATGATCATGGTTTCCTGGTCATGGACATTGGATGTCATTAATAACAAGGTTATATCATTAGGAGAATGATGTGATGGACACACACCCATAGTAAGCATAGCATAAGATCAAGTCATTAAGTTCGTTTGCTATAAGCTTTAAAATACATAGTAACCTAATCCTTTGACCATGAGGTTATGTTAATCACCATCACCGGATGGGTACTTTGATGGCATCAAACACCGCTTCGTAACTGGGTGGTCATAAAGGTGTCATTGGGTATTCTGAAAGTATGTGTTGAAGCGCATGGACCAAGATTGGGATTTGTCCATCCATATGACGGATAGATATGCTCTAGGCCCTCTCGGTGGAATGTCATCTAGTTAGCTTGCAAGCATGTGACTGGGTCACAAGGGATGACATAACATGGAACGAGTAAAGAGTACTTATCAGGAACGAGGTAGAACTAGGTATGGAGATACCGACGATCAAACCTCGGATAAGTAGAGTATCACGTGACAAAGGGAATTGGTTTCGTATGTTAATGGTTCTATCGATCACGAAGTCATCATTGAGTATGTGGGAGCCGTTATGGATCTCCAGATCCCGCTGATGGTTATTGATCGGAGAGGTGTCTTCATCATGTCTGCATAGTCACGAACCGTAGGGTGACACACTTAAGGTTCGAAGTTGTTTTAAGTAGATATGGAATGTGTGTTGGAGACCGAATGTTGTTCGGAGTCTCGGATTGGATCCGGGACATCACGAGGAGATCCGGAATTGCCGGAGAATAATATTCATATATTGGGGATCATTTTCTGAGTTAGGAAATGTTCCGAAGTATTTGTATGCGAATTCTAGACGGTTTCGGAATATTCCAGAAGGTTCTGGAGGATTTCTTGGAGTTTGCTTGAAAACCAAGAAAGGATCAGGGAGTCCTTGTGGGGCAAGACAAGGAGTCGTGGGGGAGGAGGACTCCTCCCCCCCTCCCAATCCGCCGGCCAAGGAAGGGAGGGGAGTCCTACTAGGACTCCCCCTCCCATGGCGCCTCCCTCCTTTAAATAGAGGGGTGGAGGCGCCACCCCCTGGTCCCCCTCCACTACTCCAAACGCTAGCCGCCTCTCTCCTCCTCCTTTCTTCTGCTCAGGCTTAGGCGAAGCCCTGCAGAATTCTCTACTCCACCACCACCACCACGCCGTCGTGCTGCTGGGATTCTGTGGAGAAGATCTACTACCTCCGCTGCTCGCTGGAACGAGGAGAGGAAGGTCTGCTTCGACTCCGCACGTGTGACCGACTGCGGAAGCGCTGCCGGAATGTGGCGCCGGAAGGATCGTCCACTCGATCTTGAGATCGGCAAGTGATCGACTACATCAACCACGAGATCTAATCTCGTAATGCTTTCGGATCTACAAGGGTTAGTACAGATCTATCTCGTTGCACATGTCTAATAGATTACATCTTGGCTTTTATCTAGATTAGATCTGGGTTTTGTTCGTTCTTGCGGTAGAAATTTTTGTTTTCCATGCTACGAACCCATCAGTGGTATCAGAGCCGTGTCTATGCGTAGATCTGTTGCACGAGTAGAACACAATGGTTTTGTGGGCGTTGGTGCTCGTGCCGTCTTTTGCTTTGTGTACTTTGCATCTTGGGGTATGGTGGGATGAAGCGGCTCGGGCTAACCTTACATGTCATCGCACATGAGACTTTCTCCACGCTTGACGTGTAACTTGCTTTGCACAAGTGGCTTTGCGGGTGTCTGTCTCTCTCACCATAGTATAGATCCAATTTACACTTTGCACTTGATAGCACTTGTATCAACGTTGTGGTTCAGTTTCGTAGGTAAGATCCGTTCTTATTCGAAAGCCCCAAACCACGTAAAACATGCAAATAAAATTAGAGGCGTCTAACTTGTTTTTGCAGGGGTTTTGTGATGTGATATGGCCATCATGTGATTATGATTATATTTGATGTATGCAATGATCCTTGTTATAATATGGCAACCGGCAGGAGCCTAATGGTTGTCTTTAATTCTGTTAAGACCTGTGTCTCTATTCATCTTGTAATAGCTTTATTCCAAGTAGTTGTAATAGTTGCTAGTGATGATGGACAACCATGAAGCGGCGCCACTGACCTTGACGCAATGCTGGTGATGATGGAGATCATGTCCGTGCTTTGGAGATGGAGATCAAAGGTGCAAGAAGAAAGGGCCATATCATATCACACTAATTATGAATTGCCTGTGATGTTAATCCTTTATGCATCTTGTATTGCTTAGATCACGACGGTAGCATTATAAGATGATCCCTCTCACTAAAATTCAAGTAATAAAGTGTTCGCCCTTAGTTGGCGCCGTTGCTAAGACTCGTCGTTTCGAAACATCTCGTGATGATCGGATGTGATAGATTCTACGTGTGCATACAACGGGTGCGAGCCAGATTTGCACATGCGGAAACTAAGGTTAATCTTGATGAGCCTAGCATGTACAGACATGGTCTCGGAATACGGAAATACCGAAAGGTAGAGCATGAGTCATATAAATGATATGATGAACATGAAGATTGTTCGCCGACGAAACTACATCTTCTCTCGTGAAGATCGGACTTGGTGTAGTGGACTTGTTTCGTGTAATCACTAAGAGAATGTGAGGGATATTGTTTTGAGTGGGAGTTCACCTAGTTAATTTAAGAATTAAATTTGAACTCAATTTATCATAAACTTAGTCTAAACTACTTGCAAATTTGTTGTAGATTATGGCGACCCCCTCCATCAATTTCAATACGTTCCTAGAGAAAGAAAAGCTTAAGAACAATGGAAGCAATTTCATGGACTGGTTCCATGGACTGAAGATCGTCCTCAGGGCTGGTCAGTTGACCTATGTGCTCGAAGCACCGCTAGGTGACCCACCTGCAGAAGATGCCACCGATGACGTAAAGAATGTTTACGCCACTCAGAAAAAACATTACTCCACAGTTCAGTGTGCCATCCTGTACGGTTTAGAAGCGGAGCTTCAGAAGCGTTTTGACCACCACGACCCGTTCGAGATCATTAAGGAGCTCAGGCTGATTTTTGAGACTCGCGCGGCCATGGAGAGCTATGAGGCCTCCGAAAAGTTCTTTAACTGTAAGATGGAAGAGGGTAGCTCTGTTAGCGAGCACGTGCTCACCATGTCTGGGTACGCAAACAAGCTCCAAGAGTTGGGGATATCGATTCCTAATGAGTTAGGGATTCACCGTCTCCTCCAATCACTGCCACCGAGTTATAAGAACTTTGTGATGAACTACAATATGCACTGCATGAACAAGACGTTGCCTGAACTATCGTCCATGCTGAAAACTGCTGAAGTGGAGATCAAGAAGGAGCACCAAGTGTTGATGGTCAATAAGACCACCAATTTCAAGAGACAGGGCAAGCCTAAGAACAAGGGCAACTTCAAGAAGGACGGCAAGAAAGCTGCCGCACCTGCTAAGAAGCCTAAGGCTGGTCCCAAGCCTGAAACTGAATGCTTCTACTGCAAGGGTGCTGGTCACTGGAAGCGTAACTGCCCCAAGTACCTGGCGGATCTGAAGAATGGCAACATCAAGAAGAAAGGTATATTTGATATATATGTTATTGATGTGTATCTTACTAGTAATCGTAGTAGTGCCTGGGTATTTGATACTGGTTCGGTTGCTCATATTTGTAACTCGAAACAGGAGCTGCGGAATAAGCAAAGACTGGCGAGAGACGAGGTGACGATGCGCGTTGGAAATGGCTCCAAGGTTGATGTGATCGCCGTCGGCACGCTCCCTCTACATCTACCTTCGGGATTAGTTTTAAGTTTGAATAATTGTTATTTGGTGCCTGCGTTAAGCATGAACATTATATCTGGATCTTGTTTATTGCGAGACGGTTACTCTTTTAAGTCTGAGAATAAAGGTTGTTCGATTTATATGAGTAATATCTTTTATGGTAATGCACCTAAGATGAATGGTTTATTCTTACTGAATCTTGATAGTAGTGATACACATGTTCACAACATAGAAGCTAAACGAACAAAATTGAATGATAATTCTACATACATGTGGCAATGTCGTCTTGGTCACATTGGAGTGAAGCGTATGAAGAAACTCCATTCTGATGGACTTCTTGAATCACTTGATTTTGAATCACTTGAAAGATGCGAAGCATGTCTAATGGGAAAAATGACTAAGACTCCATTCTCTGGAATAATGGAGCGAGCTACAGACTTATTGGAAATAATACATACTGATGTGTGCGGTCCAATGAGTGTAGCATCGCGTGGTGGATATCGTTATGTTCTCACTTTCACGGATGACTTAAGTAGATATGGGTATGTCTACTTTATGAAACTTAAGTCCGAAACTTTCGAGAAGTTTAAGGAATTTCAAAGTGAAGTGGAAAATCATCGTAACAAGAAGATTAAATTTCTGCGTTCTGACCGCGGAGGTGAATATCTAAATTATGAGTTTGGCATGCATTTAAAGAAATGTGGAATACTTTCGCAGTTGACACCGCCGGGAACACCACAGCGTAATGGTGTGTCCGAACGTCGTAATCGAACTCTCTTAGATATGGTTCGGTCTATGATGTCTCTTACAGATTTACCGCTATCATTTTGGGGCTATGCATTAGAGACAGCCGCATTCACTTTAAATAGGGCACCATCTAAATCTGTTGAAACGACACCGTACGAATTGTGGTTTGGAAAGAAACCTAAGTTGTCGTTCCTTAAAGTTTGGGGTTGCGAAGCATAGGTAAAGAAGTTACAACCTGATAAGCTTGAACCCAAAGCGGAGAAATGCGTCTTCATAGGATAACCTAAAGAAACAATTGGGTATACCTTCTATCATAGATCCGAAGGCAAAGTTTTCGTTGCCAAGAATGGATCCTTTCTTGAGAAGGAGTTTCTCTCGAAGGAAGTGACTAGAAGGAAAGTAGAACTCGATGAGGTTATTGAACCTTCTCTCGGATTTGAGAGTAGCGCAGCACCGGAAGATGTTTTTGTGCCGCCTGCACCAATTGGAGAGGAAGCTAATGATGATGATCATGAAACTTCAAACGAAGTTACTGCTGAACCTCATAGGTCAACGAGGGTTCGTACCACTCCTGATTGGTATGACTCTGCCTTGAACGTCATGTTGGTGGACAACGCTGATGACCCTGCGACGTATGAAGAAGCTATGGTGAGCCCAGATTCTGACAAATGGCTAGAAGCCATGAAATCCAAAATGGGATCCATGTACGAAAACCAAGTGTGGACTTTGGTGGACTTACCAGATGGCCGTAAGGCTGTCGAGAACAAATGGATTTTCAAGAGAAAAACAGATGCCGATGGTAATGTTACCGTCTATAAAGCTCGACTTGTCGCGAAAGGGTTCCGACAAATTCAAGGAGTTGACTATGATGAGACATTCTCACCAGTAGCGAAGCTAAAGTCTGTGAGGATTTTGTTAGCAATTGCTGCATATTTCGATTATGAGATTTGGTAGATGGATGTCAAAACGGCGTTCCTTAATGGTGACATTGAGGAAGAGTTGTATATGGTACAACCCAAGGGTTTTGTCGATCCTAGTGATGCTGACAAGGTATGCAAACTTCAGCGCTCCATTTAAGGACTGAAGCAAGCATCCCGGAGTTGGAATCAACGTTTTGATAAAGTAATCAAAAACTTTGGATTTATACAAACTTATGGAGAAGCTTGTATTTACAAGAAAGTGAGTGGGAGCTCTGTAGCATTCCTAGTACCATATGTAGATGACATATTATTGATTGGGAATGATATAGAACTTCTTAATAGTGTCAAAGCCTATTTGAATAATAGTTTTTCAATGAAGGATCTTGGCGAAGCGGCATATATTCTAGGCATCAAGATTTATTTATAGAGATAGACCAAGACGCCTAATAGCGCTTTCACAAAGTACATACTTGGACAAAGTTCTAAAGAAGTTTAGAATGGAAGAGATCAAGAAAGGGTTCGTGCCCATGTTGTCAGGTAAGACCTTGAGTAAGACTCAAAGTCTAGCTACGGCAGAAGATAGAGAGAAGATGAATAATATTCCCTATGCCTCGGCCATAGGTTCTATCATGTATGCCATGCTGTGTACAAGACCGGATATAGCACATGTTGTTAGTTTGACTAGCAGATATCAAAGTGATCGTGGAATGGAGCACTGGACAGCGGTCAAGAATATCCTAAAGTACATGAATAGGACTAAGGATATGGTTCTTTCTTATGGAGGTGATGAACAGCTTGTTGTAAACGGTTACACCGATGCTAGTTGGAACACCGATCCGCATGACTCGAAGTCACAGTCGGGATACGTATTTATTTTGAATGGTGCTGCAGTAAGCTGGAGGATGCCAAGCAAAGCGTTGTGGCGAAATCTTCAACTGAATCGGAATACATAGCTGCTTCGGAGGCTGCACAAGAAGCCATATGGATGAAGGAATTCATTACTGAACTTGGCGTGGTTCCCAGTGCATTGGACCCGATGGCCATCTACTGTGACAACACAGGTGCCATAGCTAATGCACAGGAGCCAAGGACACATAGCAAGTTGAAGCACATCAAGCTACGTTTCCACGCTATTCGCGAGTATGTCCAAGATGGTGATATAAAGATTTGCAAAGTACACACTGATCTGAATGTGGCAGATCCGTTGACTAAACCTCTCCCTAGAGCAAAGCATGACCAGCACCAGAACGCCATGGGTGTTAGGTATATTACCATGTAATCTAGATTATTGACTCTAGTGCAAGTGGGAGACTGTTGGAGATATTCCCAAGAGGCAATAATAAAAGTGCTTATTATTATATCTTTGTGTTTATGATGAATGTTTACATCCCATGCTATAATTGTATTATTAGGAAACACTAATACTTGTGTGTTTTGTAAACATATAAGAGTCCCTAGTAAGCCTCTTGTTGAACTAGCTTGTTGATTAATAGATGATCATGGTTTCCTAGTCATGGACATTGGATGTCATTAATAACAAGGTTATATCATTAGGAGAATGATGTGATGGACACACACCCATAGTAAGCATAGCATAAGATCAAGTCATTAAGTTCGTTTGCTATAAGCTTTAAAATACATAGTAACCTAATCCTTTGACCATGAGGTTATGTTAATCACCATCACCGGATGGGTAGTTTGATGGCATCAAACACCGCTTCGTAACTGGGTGGTCATAAAGGTGTCATTAGGTATTCTAAAAGTATGTGTTGAAGCGCATGGACCAAGATTGGGATTTGTCCATCCATATGATGGATAGATATGCTCTGGGCCCTCTCGGTGGAATGTCATCTAGTTAGCTTGCAAGCATGTGACTGGGTCACAAGGGATGACATAACATGGAACGAGTAAAGAGTACTTATCAGTAACGAGGTAGAGCTAGGTATGGAGATACTGACGATCAAACCTCGGATAAGTAGAGTATCGCGTGACAAAGGGAATTGGTTTCGTATGTTAATGGTTCTATCGATCACGAAGTCATCGTTGAGTATGTGGGAGCCATTATGGATCTCTAGATCCCGCTGATGGTTATTGATCGGAGAGGTGTCTTCATCATGTCTGCATAGTCACGAACCGTAGGGTGACACACTTAAGGTTCGAAGTTGTTTTAAGTAGATATGGAATGTGCGTTGGAGACCGAATGTTGTTCGGAGTCTTGGATTGGATCCGGGACATCACGAGGTGATCCGGAATTGTCCGGATAATAAGATTCATATATTGGGGATCATTTTCTGAGTTAGGAAATGTTCGGGAGTATTTGTACGAGGATTCTAGAAGGTTTCGGAATGTTCCGGAAGGTTCTGGAAGATTTCTTGGAGTTTGCTTGAAAACCAAGAAAGGATCAAGGAGTCCTTGTGGGGCAAGACAAGGAGTCGTGGGGGAGGAGGACTCCTCCCCCCTCCAATCCGCCGGCCAAGGAAGGGAGGGGAGTCCTACTAGGACTCCCCCTCCCATGGCGCCTCCCTCCTTTAAATAGAGGGGTGGAGGCGCCACCCCCTGGTCCCCCTCCACTACTCCAAACCCTAGCCGCCTCTCTCCTCCTCCTTTCTTCTGCTCAGGCTTAGGCGAAGCCCTGCAGAATTCTCTACTCCACCACCACCACGCCGTCGTGCTGCTAGGATTCCGTGGAGAAGATCTACTACCTCCGCTGCTCGCTGGAACGAGGAGAGGAAGGTCTGCTTCGACTCCGCACGTGTGACCGACTGCGGAAGCGCTGCCGGAACGCGGCGCCGGAAGGATCGTCCACTCGATCTTGAGATCGGCAAGTGATCGACTACATCAACCACGAGATCTAATCTTGTAACGCTTTCGGATCTACAAGGGTTAGTATAGATCTATCTCGTTGCACATGTCTAATAGATTAGATCTTGGCTTTTATCTAGATTAGATCTGGGTTTTGTTCGTTCTTGCGGTAGAAATTTTTTGTTTTCCATGCTACGAACCCATCACATGTCACGAATGTTTTTTGACCCTCCAGCATCTCTGGAGGATCGCTTCAAGCTAGCATCGACTTTCCTCCTGAAACGTATAAAGTATAAGTACAAGAGTTGAAAAAAGGTATGAGCAAAAAATACAAGCCGGAGAATGAATATACTTACTCCACGGCAGGAGCCTTGGTAAGGGGAATGCCGATGGATTTCTTCTTCTCCGCCTCTAAGGCGGTGGTGGATCGTCTAGAGACTCCACTCTCCGATTTCTTCTTCTTCTTCTTGCTCTCGGCAGCAGCGTTAGAGGTGGAGCTCTTCCGCTTTCGCGCTGCCGGAGCTGGCTGATCTTTGGGGGTGTCATCGTCGGACACCACTTGGATATCCTTCAGCTTGGGATCATAGACTTGGGAGGCCATCTGATCTTCGGCCAAAGTCGCCAGCTAGGAAACAAAGGAGTGTTAGACTGACAACTTCAATACGGAAAAACCTTAGAGTATATAACGAGCAACAAAGGAAACAAAAGCTACCTCTGGGCATTTGTCACAGTAGAACATGTCATAGGTGATCTTGAAGCCACACTTCATGTCCTTCACCTTGACGATGTCCTTAAGCCGGAGTTTGACAGAGTCCGTGGAGAAGTTGTCCCGCGAAATTCGCAATGGGATCCCTTATGTCCTGGGTGTACTTGCACATCAACTCGGCGTGATGCTGCAGAGGCTGGATCCACCTAACAAACCAGCACATGGCCATGTCCAAGCCCGTCAGATCTCCGTCCACGAACCATTCGATCCGCCTTACGGCGCGGTTGGCCTCTTTGTCGGACGGAAGGGAGGCTGGGGTCCTCCAGGAGGGCACTTCGGTGGCGGCTCCATCGACGAAGTCGGGGTACGCCTCAACACGGCCAGGCAGGGGAATATCTGGGCCATAGAAATATGTGCGCTACCAGTTCTTGCATGACTCATGCCCTACGATGTCGGGGAAGCGCCGGCTAGGCCGGAACTTAAAGTTAATGGTTCGACAAATCCGCAATTCGTCCCTGGACTCTACAGACTCTCTCTTGACGGTGAAGAGGTATACAAACAGATCTAATCTAGGTTTGATGCCTAGAAATCCTTCACACAAAACTACAAAGTTCCTAAGGGTGAGGATGCTGTTAGGGGAGAGGTTGTGGGGAAGTACTCGGAAGTGTAAGTCAGAGATTGGCAGGCTTACGCATCATACCAGCTGGGCCTTGAGGTATAACTTCTCTCCGGCTTGGGGAGATGGAGCCACCTCGCCGGCCCGCGCGAGCCGCCAGACCAAATCCTTCGTCGCGGGGAGATACCCTCGGTGACCAGTTCTTGCAAGTCTTCGGCGGAGAGGTCAGAGCCCCTCCAGACTCCCTTGTACGAGTCATTGTCCTCTTCAGCGGCATCTGTCCCTGCCCATTCTTGGTCGTCGTCGGTGGTTTCCACCACGATGGTGATAGGGACAACGACCCCCTCCGGCAGGACCGTCACTCCCTGAGATAGCTCTGGTGTAGGCTCGGGGGTCGCCATCATCAAAGTGGTGTAGCTGCTGGAGGCCATTACGATGCTGGGAGTGGGTGGAGAAAGAGGAGGCTCTGGCTAGTGTTTTCTAAGGAGGAGCTCGAACAGGCGCGCGGCTGGAGGAAGACAAAGACGAGCGAGCGAATGCGGGTAAAAAGAAAATAATCTAGTCGTAGTTGAAATATATAGACCCAATGTCAAGATTCATGCAAAAGGATCTGATGGACGGAGCGTTGCCGACGTGGAGATGAGCGTGCGCGGTAATTTTGCCACGTCCTCCGTTTTTGCCGCTTTACCGTTTCAGATTTTGCGCGCGTAAAAACAGCTAATGATTAATTCTCTGCCTTATGTGAGTTTCGAGGTAGTGTAGGCTGTACCCTGCGTCATCCTCCTGACAGTTGCAGTCGTCTGAAGATTTCATCGAAGGCGGAAAATATCCAGCTCTAGAAACAAAGACTCAAGGAATCTCTGGCTACATTGTGAAGCCGGAGAGGATTGCAGGTTTCTTTGGGAGACCTTTGAGATATTGCTTGACGAATTGCCGGCATCACCTAGACAGAGCATTTAAGATTATAAGCAAGACGACGCAAGATCTCGAAGTCCTCTGGGGCCTACTGTTCGATATGCTAAATGGGTATCACCATAACACGTCCTTATTCCGGATAACCCGGGTGGCCCATAGTTGGTAGCAAGGCCTATGGCTTGCTAGGCGGTCCAGTTAGACGGATTCAGAAGGGAGGCCCATGCTAGATAAAGAAAGACTACGCCAGGATACTGTCTTACCTTTGCTTGTGTGGCCTTTTTTATAATGGAAAATTTAACCTTCTTTCTACATACTGTATTAGAAGCCTTGATCCTCACGCCATGACCGCATGAGCCCTATGAAGATAGATGCTGACAGATACCAAGGTGGAATTCGATAGATGCTGACAGATACCAAGGTGGAATTCAACAACTGTTGTTCCCACACAGTTGCTAGGAGCGTACATATGATTATCGTACACCCATAGTTTTAAAAACCGAACCGGTTGGCAGACCGGTTCACTGATTTGCTGGTCAGACCACCGATTCATTCGGTTCGATGGCGACAAAAACCATTGTTTTTATCAAAATTTAAGAAAATTTCAGAATAAAATTACCATAAAAGAAATATAACGTATATTCAAAAACATGGCATGTCCAAGTGGTATTAGGCTTTACGTGTTGATATTTATGCCTAGCATAAGGTTCACGAGTATAATTCCTCTAGTAAACATTTTTTCTATGTTTTTACTATTTAGACCAGTGCCTCTTAAAAAACCGGTGAATCCATCTGTTTTATTTTTTTCTGATTAAACATTTTAAACCTGGTTTTTAAAACTATCCGTACACCACGTTCCCTCAACAGTACTATATATCTTTTCGTCTAACCGATGTATCTATCTATCTATCTATCTATCTATCTATCTATACTATAATTTTGCTGGAGTAAGTTCGTCATACCAGAATTTCTGTCCGACTTTTTATGGACGATTTTTGCCCTTGCTGTTCGGAGGTATTACAAGTCCTGCTACCGCCTAGAGAAAAACTGAAACCGAACGGGTTCGTCTTCTTCCAGCGAAGGTCAGGGGTGTCCTGGGTCGAGCAATCAAGCATCGTGGATGCGGTCAAGGGCCACAGGGAGATGGCGTGGTCGAGCTCCGCCAAAGCGCGCCACCTCCGGCTTCTTCCTCCACCGCCCGTCCCCTGGTTCCACAACACATGCGCCCGCCGCATCCCCTACACCACATCACGAGCAGCCAAGCGGTCGTCCTCCAGATCTCCGATGTAACCCCTTCGCCGGCAGGAACGCTCACGGGGGCAGTGACCAACGGGTTCCAGATCCTGGTGGGATGGAGCACGCGGTAGAAGCGGCCTTCCAGCATGGAGGCTCGGTGGAGGATGCGGCGGCCACCGACTTGGTCGTTGCGTTTGGCGCAGTGGATGATAAGGTGATGTAGTTAATTTTGAATCAGGTAGTCCGTCGTGGCTCCGGCTGCTAGAATTCAGCTTTATTGCTGCTGCCTGCTGACTAATCCAATACTAGCCACACAGATCCATGGTGCTTGTTTATAAATTGGTTCAGAATGTGGAGAGATGAGTGGGAGTCCATGTGCTTCGTGAGATGAGAAATCACTTCTACAAATCGTGGCACGAACTCTGTTTCTCATGTCTGTGCAAAAGAGGCTCTAAGCGTAGCTATTTGCTTTACAAATTTTGATGCATCCCTGAATTTTTTATTGGATCTGTATAATCAGAATGGGCTCAATTTGATTGGAGTCTACTTAGTAATGTTTTACCTCATCCACTGATACTAGCCTGCACAGTCCCGGACTTGTGGGGGGGGGGGGGAGGGGGGAGGATGAATGTCCGTGTCTCATGTTTGAGGTGTCTACCATTCAATGACCTGCAGCAGCATATGTGGAAAAGGTCAGATTATTTTAAAATCGAGGGGCAGAGGCATGGTACGGTTCAGATAAATATGAAAGTGTATTTAATATTTAATACTCCCTCCGACCTAAATTAGTTTACTCAAATTTGTAAGATACGGATATATCTAATACTAATCAAGTCTAGATACAATTAAATCTATACAAATCTAAGTCAATTAATTTGGACCGGAGGGAGTAGTACAATGTATCTTTCCAGATAATGCAAATCAACATTGAAAAATTTACTTGCTCTCTATTCAGTTTTAAGCTAGCCTTCTGAATTGTGTGCCATGTTTCAAAAATTGAAGATGCAAAAT
Organism: Avena eriantha; assembly: GCA_910589775.1. Lineage (NCBI taxonomy): Eukaryota > Viridiplantae > Streptophyta > Magnoliopsida > Poales > Poaceae > Avena > Avena eriantha. The sequence goes on from CAJUXJ010001064.1 coordinate 141,781, forward strand.
GTTGTATAGCTACCAAACAACTTATTGTGGAGGATGGTTTGTATCTCCTGTGTCAGTGAAGTTATTAGGAGGAACAAGAACAATTGAAGCGCCAGCTTGTAAATGTGTCCGGAGAAATCAAAGTTCGGTTGACGAGGTTTGTAAAAATGTGTCCTTTAGGCAGACAACTAATCATTTTTTTCTTTTTGGATGACAAATATTTCCAGCTAATTATTTTTTTAGTAAAATGAAGTCGAAGTGGTTCTTTTCTAGAGTTCTAATTCATAATGTAAGGAATCACTTGGTTTAACCTAGTAAATAAATCATTTTTTTCTCAGCCAAGCTTAAAGTATGTGTGCAATCTTTGCTAATGATTCTCCCACAGGAAATCCACGGTTCCAAGTATGACTGTCATTCTTATCGGACCAATTCCAATGTAAAAACAAAATATAGTTTATATTTACAAAGGATCCTCTACATCTTAGAAACCAGTAGCACATGCATTTTAACAATTATGTATTTCATCGCAATGCACGGGCGGCTAGGGAGCCAGTGGGAAGACACGAGGACATGATCCTGGTCCAAAGCGCTGACCTGTGTGCCGGCGGCAAGCAGCATGGTCGTGCGGAATTAAACGGATTGAGATGTGTGGATGTGGCGGTCCTATGACATCGGTTGCAACACACGGGTATTCAGCTAGCACTACCGGAAGTAAAATAGTTTGATTAGATTATTTAAACTTTTTAACATAATTATGTGCATTTATCCCGTAGCAAACGCACGGACTTTCAGCTAGTATTCCTATATACAGTGGTAGTACTGTAACCAACAAATACGGAGTCCTACTCTAACCGAATCCGGCCGGCCGTCGATCACATACGAACTAGAACACGCAACCCTCCATCGGATTCTGGGCCGTCGATCTACGCGTACGCGATCTATAAAAGCCACGCGGTGCTGTTCCGTGCCGCACCATGGTCGTAGCATATAGCCTCGTAGTATAACACACGTACCGGCCATGGCAGCCCAACTTAATGAGGAAGAGAACAAGACGAAGAAGATGACGGTCTTGGTCACCGTCCCTAGGCCCCGCCGCGAACGATGTGCCCCCGACGGCCTAAAGGTCGTCGCCCTAGAGGTCTCTAGCGACGACACGGTGGCGAGCCTCAAGGCAACCCTCCATGACATGGAGGGGATTCCTCCAAGCCGGCAGCGCCTCGTGTTCGCCTACTCGGCCTTGCCAGACGACGACGCCACGACGCTGGCCGACCATGGAGTTGTCAACTCGGCCACGATCCAACTCGTGGAGACGAAGATGAAAGTGTCCGTACGCGACTGGACCGGCAGAACCATCACCATATCCGGCGTCGAGAGCTGTGACACCGTCGAGAGCTTCCGTGTCAAGTTGCAGGAGGAGCTGGAGGACATCCGGATCCGGCCAAAGCAGCAGCGGATCATATGCGGCGGCACACAGCTAGAAGACTGCCACACGCTCGCCGAGTATGGTGTCCAAGACTGCTCTATGTGGATGCTTGTTCCCCGGACTACCCATATGCGCCATAGGTTGGTCAAGCTGGACATCGAGGTTACCGACACAGTGGGCAGAATTAAGGAGCGGGTGGAAGAGGTGGAGGGGGTCCCGGTGGCCTGCCAGAGCGTGTCCTACTGTGCCAAGGATCTCGACGACGATCACGCGTTGGCCCTTGACGGTCGCGCCCTGGAGTGGGTAACTATTCTGTGCCAGCGACATGAGAAGGGCCACACCACCAAAACATCAAATAAGGGGGACAAGCCAATGGTCGTCGAGACGGAAACATTTAAGAGACCCGCCAACGTCGAGGCCACTACCGGTCCGCGGAAAAAGATCAAAAAGAAACCATTGGCGGAAACGGAGGTAGCAGAGATCCCCGCTGTGCGGCGGAGGCCCTTCCGTGCCATTCTGATCGGCCCTGAGCTAGAGGAGATTTTCCCTTCATCTTGTGACCTAGACCCTGCCGGTTAGATATTGGAGGCTTGTTAAGTCACTCATCACGATTGTCTTTAATTAATTCCTGACCCTAAATCTGTATATATAGTGAATCCACTATTAGCATAGTTCGCTCTATATAGTTCCAATCTAGACCTGTTCAAGGTTTACTTTTTTTTGTTACAATTGAAATTACATTGATGTTTTTGATTTTCGTGTCAATTTTTCAATTTTTCTTTTGCACTTTGTAGGTGTTATTGCCCTCTTCGTGATCAAGAACGCTTTATTGAATTTATAAGTTAGGATCATACTGATACAATCCATAAAAGCTCACATCTGCCTGTGTGTAACTGAGATGCACACCCCTGGAATAAAGAAAAAAGAAAACAACAATGCATACTATGGCAAAATAGATCTCGTAGGATGGTGGACTCAACTATCATCTTTATTTAAGCAATAAAATCATCTTTTATCGGAAAAAATATATAACTTCAAATCATGGTTTCATGACAAGGCGGTAGCCACTAGGCAATAACATGTTCTAGGACCTTTTAGGCACGTATATTCTAGACAAAGAAAGAATACCGAATATTAATTATTTAAATATATATACATCATCGTATATTTACAACCATCCGATTCTAAAGGTCTCTCCGTTCATTTCTATCTCGTATCTTGGCATGCGCAGACTTGCCCTAGAAACTGACTCCCAAACCACAAGTGGGAAGGGCCAAGGCGCCTAGGGTTTGGCGCGCCTAGGGCTGCCCCCCTTGGCCGGCGGCTAGGGTTAGGGTTTGGGGCGCCCTAGGGAAGCCTCCCTCCCTTGGCCGCTGCCTAGAAGGCCGTGTTTAGAAATGTGAGGACATTGGATTCTGACGCAAAGGTCGATACGCCTCATTGATGTCGAGCGGCCAGCCAAGGCGTTGGGCGACGTGTACAGCGCCAGCCTCCGAGTCTGTGGCGTGGCCAGCCTAGGAGTCGGCCTACTTCATTAATAACTTTTGGGTTGGATACTATTGGCTATTGGGTCACTGCCTACCGACCCCTGGAGGACACGAGTAGACGAGGGAGGACGCACACGGTGTCCACCACAAGTCAGCGATGACGCATTCCCAGCGCATATTTTTGATGCGGAATGGGTAGGTCCGGACAAGCTTGGTCGTTTGGGCCGGGCTGTTGGGGCGGATTTTTGCCGTCCAAAACTTGTACTGATCGATATGTGGTCGAATGAGTCAACCAGGTGGAGATGCCCTTAGTGTATGACATTTGCTCATTATTCTTGCCTCCAATGCGTGGGTGAGTGAATTTGCATTCTTAAAATGTGAACCATGAAAGTGAGAGAAAATGAACGCACCAGCCAGTCTAATTTTCACACATGTTTAAACATTCCGGGATAAACACAACATCGATCCGCACATACACGGTTACACTTGCACGCATGAAAGGGAGACAAACACGCACAAATCCATCGAGGAATTGGAAGTTAACTGAACTAACAAGAACAACACAAGCTAAATACGTTCAAGCGGGCCTCCTGCTCCTCCTCCTGGTAGCTCTTCTCGAGGGCGCGGATGTAGGGGCGGTAGTACACCTCGTGCTCGGTAACGCACCTCACCAGCGCGGCGCCTGCGCGGAGGCAGCGCTTGACCTTGACGGGGTCCAGGCCGGCGAGCTCCGCCTCGGCGGAGCACCTGCGAGACTTGACGTACTCGTCCCTGCAGGCGCCGCCCATCATGAACCTGCAGTGGTTGGCAGGGTCCGGCCAACGGGCATCCAGACTTTATCTGATCATATGGCACTGCTGCCCTCCTTGGCTTCTCCTGCTCCAATCCAACGCCAATGTAACAATTTGGATCCGCCGATCGACTAATACTAATAAACCCTTCGTACAATCCCGAGCTAGCAACACCGCACTGAATTATAACAAATTAAGTTCACACATGGCTGGCTGAACAAACTGAAGCTCCACACTGGACAAAACGACAGTAAATTCAGAGTGACGGAGAGAGGTTTTTGGTGCTGTCAAAGGTTGCATGGATCACAGGCGACCCCATGGCCCATGCACGCATTTTTCCCTCTCTTTTTAAACAGAACACTAACCTATATGACTTTGTCAAAGAATGGATGGTAAAATTCAAAGCAATTAGGTTAATCCAATCAGCACAACAACAAAGAATGAAATAGCATTTGCACAACAGGTAAATATGAAGGTCTAAATCCCAGAACAAAATCAAAACATAAAATTGCAACTTTTGGTTTCTAATTAGAGAAGTGGCACTTGATTCCGCATCAGAGGCATATAATAGAGTAGAATTTTATTAAGGAAGTACGGACCAGTGCCTTCAAAAATCTAATGGTCAGGGTCTATGTCACAAGATGAAGGGCAGATTGCCGCTAGTTCTGGCCCGATGAGAAAGACACGGAAGGGCTTCCTCTGCACGGCTGGGATCTTTTTCGCCTAAGCAATGACATCAACGTCGGCGTCTCTCTTAACTATTTCCGTCTCCACGCCCACAGGCGTGTCTCCTTTAGCCATCGGGTTGGTCTTGTGTCGTTGGCATTCAATATGTACCCACTCGAGGGCGTCGTAGTCGGCCAATGCACGACCATCATCGTCGAGGTCCTTGTCACAATAGGAGACACTCTGGCAGGCCACTGGGACCCCTTCGGCCTCCTCCACCCGCTCCTTTATCCTGCCCACCGTGTCGGTAACCTCGATCTCCAGCTCGAGCACCCTTAAGCGCTCACCGACATGCCGGTAGAAAAGCTGCACCGTCGTGTAGTTCCCGATGCCGTATTCGGCGAGCGTGTGGCCATCCTCTAGCTTCCTGCAGCTCCGCACGATCCCCTGCTGCTTTGGCCGGAGCTGGATGTCCTCCCGCTCCTGCAACCTGAGACGGAAGCTCTCGACGGTGTCGCAGCTCTCCACGCCTAATAACGAGATAGTGCGGCTTGTGCCAGTGTGCAGACATCGCACGAACACTTGCATATCCTTCTCCACGAGCTGGATCGTGGCCGAGTCGACGACGCCGTGGTCGGCTAGCGTCGTGCCGTCGTCGTCCGGCAGGGCCGAGCGGGCGAACACGAGGCGTTGCCGGCGCGGACGGATCCCCATGCCTTACATGGCGTTGAGCGTCTCCTTGACGCTCCCCACCGTGTCGTCGCTAGAGACCTCTAGGGCGACAATCTTTAGGGCGTCGGGGAGACAGTGTGGGTGGCGGGGCCTAGGCAGGGTGACGAAGACCGTCATCTTCTTGGCGTTCTTCTCTTCCTCATTGACTTGGGCAGCCATTCGTTTGGCCTTTTTAGATCTTGTAGTACGCGTAGATCTAATCTAAGGCGACAGCCGAGATGCCAGTCGAGGGTTTCGTGTTCTTAACCGAGGGAGGACTCTGTTAGATTGGTATATGATGAAGCCGTATTTTTTTGGTCATAGTACAGAATCCTTTTTTATTTAGTACAATAAAACCTGAATATCCATTAACCGGCAATAGCCCAGCAGAATTGCTGACTAGTAAACCTCGTATACAAGATACCGTCGAGGAAACGTCGTGCACGAGAACCACATATATAATTTCCTGAATACTTGCATGGAAATGCAATGCAGCAAATTTCATTACTATTCGCATCTTGATTACTAATAACCGAGTTTTAAGTTTTTAGCTAAAGTGTACAAGATAAAATTCCCTTCATCTCCAACAAAAGCGCTCTTGTAATAAGACAATGCTAACGAATCGATATTCTTGATTGCACAATAAATTAAAGTACATGGACAAAACTCAAAGTACAATAAAACCTGAATAGAAATCAAAGTACATGGATAAAAATCAAACCATAGTACATAATCCTTTTTTACTCTCTGTTAAATTTTACCTTAAACATCTTACAAAGTACATGGATAAAAATCAAAGGTTATCCAAAAAAATACTATCTAACTCTATTTTTCGCAACTAGGAGCCACACATTTTATGCACAAGCTTTATTTTGAAAATCCGGACCATGGCCTCTCGCTAGCGGGAGGTTTTTCATTCTTTATTTAGCTTGTTTTTCAGTGTCTTTTTTGGATGTTGAGGCGAAGACTATGTTCGGAAGTCAGAATAAGTGCTCCTGCTCTATCCTTGCTCAGATGGTGTATCTAGCGCCCGCAGAGTGCACGTGGAGTCATGTGTCTGGTGGATCTCGCGGAATCTAGTCCATTTTCGTATTTGTTGGTGTTTTCAGGTCAGTCTCTTCCGATCTAGGGTTATCATCAATGGTGATAGTTGCTGCTCTGGTGTACTGGTTATTCGTGGTCTTATCTCGACGACTTCCAGTTTGTTTGTTACGACAAGCTTTCCGATCTCTAATGATAGAGGGGCAAGGATGGCGGCACGTTTTTTACTCATGCTAGTAATTGTAGTCGTCACTAGGTGGTCCAAAGACCTATTTGTAATTCTTTTTTACTTTTAGTCCTCTTTGTACTATTGTTGATGATTTTTAATAGACAACTCAAGTTTACTAAACTAAGAGTTACACAACTGATAGAAAATATCCATAAACAGCAAACTATATAATAGTTTTTTGTACTAGCAGCGACACATTCGACACATAAAAGTTATCCAGCAAAAAGAGATATATATATATATAATTCTAGCTATTTAAAATAGAGATAGGCACTACATGAGTCATAAAAAATCATGTCACTCTAACTTACTAAGATAAGGACATATTTGAACTATGAGTTACAAATGAGAAGTGCAAGTGTTAAGAAAAATATAAGCTAGTCTAGATTTGAAAACGCGAGTTCCACATATCAAGTGCAAAAGTTATCTAGTATAAACAAGGAATGAGTTTGTGATTAAGAATTTCGCATATCAAAACCAAAGAAAAAGCAATTTTTCATTGTTTCTCATGTGTTGAAAACTACAGTAAAAATATAGCTAGACACACAAATTATCTAACTCTTCATTTAACTACCGAGTGTTACATGTTGGATCGCTCAGTTTCATAGTTACTCAAAAATTTCTCAAACTTACATAGATTATTTTGAAAGTTAAACATCTAATAATCAAAAGTATCTCGAATTTTCCTACAAAATAGCGTACCACATTGTCATGTGCGGGGACACGAACATCAGGGATATCACACACCCCCTTTATTTGTTCGGCGGTGCGGTGGCCAGCACATCCAAAGTTTCTTGATGACCCACAAGTATAGGGAGTGTATCGCAGTATTTTAGATAAGTAAGAGTGTCGAACCCAACGAGGAGCAGAAGGTGCTAGCTAGTGGTATGGATCAAGATTTCTCTGCAAATACTTAGCAAACGGATTTTTAGGGGTTTTTGATAATGCAATTAAATAAAGTACGAGTAAATAAAAGACAATAAGAATAAGTGCAGCAAGTGGCCCAATCCTTTCTTTAGCAAAGGACAAACCGGGTGTATTACTTAAGATAACCAAACGTTCTCGAGGACACATGGGAACTCTGTCAAGTGCTTTCGCTTCATGTAGTTGATTAATCTTCTTTAGCTTGCTAAGTGTTGTGTGGGTGAACATGTGCTAATGTACCGACCTTTTTAGGACTAATACATACTTGTGATTATACCCCTTGCAAGCATCCGCAAGTAGAAGAAAGTAATTAAGGTAGAAACTAACCATAGCTTTAAACTCTAAGACCCTGACGTCTCTTGTGCAATGGTTTCCTAACGGGGGTTTAGGTTTCTGTCACTCCGGCAACCCCTACGATTAGTAGCCAAATACACAATGTATTCCCCTAGGCCCATATAGGTAAAGTGTCATGTAGTCGACGTTCACATGACACCACTAGAAGAAGTACACCACAACTTAATTATCAAATCATTGAATCTTTCCCAACACAATTCTACTACTAACAACATGACTTCTCCCATGTCCTCAAGAACAAAACGAACTACTCACAAGACATCATATGGATCATGATCAGAGATGGAATAATGATGTATAACAATCTGAACATAAACAATAATTCAATGGTTCCACTCAATAGCATCAACTACAAAGAGTAATCAACACCAGGAAAGTTTCCTCTAAGAACTATGCAAGATTCAACCCAATTATTACAGCGAGATGATGGTGGTGGTGATGGTGCTGATGGAGATGATGATGATGATCCCGATGAAGTCTAGCTTGATGGTGGTGTTGATGGCGACGATCTCCCCTCTCCGGGAAGGAATTCCCCCGGCATAATTCTATTTGCCGAAGAGATCTTTCTCTCTCGGTGTTTTCCGCCCCGCAGAGGCGGCGGAATCTTTCTGTGGTCGCTCTCAGGTATTAGGGTTCCGTGGAGATAATATACGCCAGAGGGGAGAGCTGGAGGTGGACCAGGGCGGCCACACTACCTGGTGGCGCGACCTAGGGTGGCCCGCACTAGGGAGTGGTGTGGGCCCCCTGTGGCCCATCTCCACTCCCCCTTCTGGCTTTCTTCGTCTTCTGAAAAAATAGGATTTTCCATGTACTTTCCCGGATTTTCTGATCTTCGCGAATTTTGCCTCCAAGCAGCACCTTTTCCATCAGAATCCTGACTGGAGCGGTCCATGCTCCAAAATTCATCAACCATGCAAAAATAGATGAAATAACATAAGTATCATCTCTTAATATGAAATATATCAATGAATAACACTAAATTATGATATAGAATAGTGATGGAAAATGGACGTATCAACTCCCCCCAAGCTTAGACATCGCTTGTCCCCAAGCGAAACTGAGCTCAATAAACATGGCCTCAGGTTTATAGAGTGAAGAGTCGATAAAAGAATACGGACAGGAAGCATCACATTCATCAATACATAGATCATAATAGAAGACAACTCACTATTATATAACTTAACTTGCAATAAATAAAGGAAACACAATAAAGATACATAAAGTGAATCATAATTGGTAATAGCAAACTTAGCTCTTGGTCGAAGAATAGTTGACAATTTGCTAGAGTTCACAAATAACTGATTTTCAATGATAGCTTTCAAAGAAGTAAACACTAAGATAAGAGCAAATGTGCAAAGCAAGGAACATAAGAAACATGATTGAATAAATCATCATATGAATGAATGAAATACAACAACTCAAAATACTTGCTGAGATAGAAGGGAATAGGTTTAATGACTCAACTGAAAAGTAAAAGAAAGGCCCTTCGTAGAGGGAAGTAGGGATTTCAAGTTTCATAAAGAGCTCCCAAAAATTATGGTACTTATTAGCTTTCAGCTCTCATTGCCCCTATCATAGGCATCTTTAGGTGATTAAGGTTAAAGTGATCAAATATGAGGATATGTTTGACAAGTTATAAGTTGAAAATCTCATGTCCCTTGAATACGAGGGACGCTCCTCATGCTACTCAAGTTTAGTCACCGGTAAGTTCTTGTCATAGTAAGCACATGTGTATCATGGAGAACCGCCAACGGGGTACCCCTTGCCCGATGATACGGAAGAATCCCCATATCAAAATAACAAGGCAAGCAGACAACAAGCATCTCATCAATCTTCTTATTTACCATGGGAATGTGGTGCTTTTTTCTCTCTTTCCTCTTTTCTCATCTTTTTTTTTTTCTCTTTTTCTCAATATCTATCTCTTTTTTATAAGAAGAATGCTTCATAGATGCTCATTATGGTTACGCTGCAGGTTTCCACCATGACAGGATGGATTAGACCGGCGGCCTAGGCGTTTCTCTAACACACATACATAACTCCATGGACTTACAAGCTCCCCTTTCATTTCACACCGACGACATCCATAGACAAAAGAACATGATATCAACTAGGTACAAAGTACCAGTGCAATGTTGAAAGCGTTCCCCATGACAACATGGTTCTACTAATTCACAACTTACAAAGCGCAAGCATATACGCAACATAGATGGGCACAATGGTTCAAGTTTATTAGATGCAAGAAAGTAAAGTGTTCCATCAAGTTCGTGAGAGCTTTAATCACTAATTTTCACATAACAAGTTTAATTTAGAAGGTAGATAAAAACATGAATTTACTTGAAATAGCAATAGTGCTAATAGGTAGGTATGGTGGACGCAAATGGCATAGGTTTGGTTTAAGTATTGGATGCACGAGAAGAATTCCTCTCAGTACAGGTTTTTGGCTAGCAAGGCTGGGTAGCAAGCATAAGAGTTGAAGGAAACAAACAAACATACAAGTGATAAAAACAAACATGCAATCTTCCTTCGAAGCACAAAAGATCTTAACTAGAGAATACTAAGCTTATGAGAAAATAAAGAAAGATGATGAAATTATATTTCTTTTAAGAGTACTTCTATCTTTTTCATTCAACTCTCAAAAATAGTGTTGCTACTGACCAAGCCAGGTTTGCCAAAACCAACTAAGTTAACTCAATGATCCCAAAGTGATACCAGTACTAACAACACGATCAATCATATGACCAGGAATTGAAAACTAATATAATATATGCAAAAGAGTAAATGATAGAACTTCTCATTAATATTCCATAACGGCAACTCACACCAAGGGATACATATCTAACGAGAGAGGGGACACTTCCACAATGCAAACCATCCTGCATGATAACTTCTCTATTCATGATATGACTCTACTTAAAAGGTAAAAGATAAAATATAGTGATGTGATACCGCGGCACTCCCCAAGCTTGGAACAAACCAAGGGGATGCCAAAACCTGATGACGAATTACTCCTTTGGTGGTGGTGTTCTTTCATCGTTGTCAGACTTCCAAGGTAAAGGCTCCCCATCAACAAAAAACATCCTGGTCTCCATCATCCTGAAACTAGCAGCAGCACTTATGCGTTTAAGCCTAACCTCATACTCATAGTTTTAATTTTGAACGTCATAGAGCTGCGCTTGAAGTTGGTTGTTTGTTTGGTGGAGTGAGAGGATTTCACCCTTGAGCTCGGCAGTCTCCTTTTGGTGCTCGGCGATGAGTTCGGAACAAATCTTATGGATGATATACACTTCACGTTCCACCATCTTCTTGTACCTAAAGACTTCTTGCTCCAGCGCTTCCATCCTGTCCTCCAAACTTCCTTCACCTTTAGGGCCTTGAACTTATTTTATCTGTACCTCCCCTTCCTCAAGCAACAACTCCTTGGGATGAATCTTCAACTCACGCATGTATGGGTTGATGATATCCACTGAGGAATCTTCCTTGGATGATCCAGAGGAAGACATTGTGGCTCCAAACCTGGAACTCTACCTGTCAGAAACAGATCGAAACGAAAACATGACGAGAACAGATATACAAACCTCGGGGGATCCGGGGTATTATATATTATGAAGTTTTACAACAAAAGGAATGTACTGGGAGAAAACGGGTCGGAGACAGAGTCCGAGGTGGCCACAGCACCTGGTGGCGCGGCTAGGGGTGGGCTCGCGCCACAGGGTGGTGTGATCCACCCTGGCTCTGTTTCCATCCCTCTTTCGCTTCGTAGCTTTCCTTGTTGGATAAAAACTGCAAAAATATAACTAGATAGGGTTTTTGCGGAACTTTTCTTACCAGAACTATTACCTATTCGAAAACGGACTCTACCGGTCTCTAAATTTGGTTTTTGATAAAAATTTCTAGAGTTATACTTGAAAAGCATCAACATCTTCATTATAAGAATCTGCAGCAATGTAGTGCTTTAGTCGCTGCCCATTCACCACTTGTGTAGTGTTATCTTTTAAAGAAGAAATTTGTATTGCTCCTGAACGGTACACTTCTTCAATAACAAAAGTTCCTTCCCATTTTGACAGTAGTTTCCCTGCAAAAAATCTGAGACGAGACCTATACAATAGAACTTTCTCACCAACATGGAATTCTCTGTTAAGTATTCGCTTATCATGCCATCTTTTAACTTTTTCCTTAAAGAGTCTAGCATTCTCATATGCTTCACTCCTCCATTCATCCAACGGACTTAAGTCAAATAATCTTTTTTTCACCAGCAAGCTTACAATCTCTATTGAGTTCTTTAACTGCCCAATAAGCTTTGTGCTCTAATTCTAAAGGCAGGTGACAAGCTTTCCCATAAACCATTTTATAAGGAGACATCCCCATAGGATTTTTATAGGCAGTCCTATAAGCCCATAAAGCATCGTTCAACTTTTTAGCCCAATTTTTTCTAGATCTATTAACAGTCTTTTGCAAGATGGATTTAATTTCTCTATTTGATAACTCTACTTGTCCACTAGTTTGGGGATGATAAGCTGAAGCAATTCTATGATTAACATCATATTTAGCAAGGGTCTTTGTGAAGCCACCATGAATGAAATTAGAACCCCCATCAGTCATAAGATATCTAGGCACTCCAAACCTAGGAAAGATGACATCCTTAAGCATTTTTAGAGAGGTCTCCCCATCAGCACTCTTCGTAGGTATGGCTTCTACCCACTTAGTAACATAATCAACGGCAACAAGAATATGAGTATAACCTTTCGAGGGAGGAAAAGGACCCATAAAGTCAAATCTCCAGCAATCAAAGGGTTCAATAACTAGAGAGTAGTTCATAGGCATTTCATTGCGTCTAGAAATATTACCAACACACTACACTCATCACAAGATAAAACAAATTTTCTTGCATCTTTGAAAAGGTTAGGCCAGTAGTAACCTGATTGTAGCACCTTTTGCGCAGTTCTATCTCCCGCATGATGTCCTCCATAGGCACTACCATGACATTTCCGCAATATCTCCTTTTGTTCATATTCTAGAACACTTCTTCGCATAATACCATCCACTCCTTTATATAAATGTGGGTCATCCCAAAAATAATGCCTCAAATTGTAAAAGAACTTCCTTTTTTGCTAAGCTGTGACAGTTGGAGGCAAATACTTGGAGACAGTAAAGTTATCATAATCAGCATACCAAGGGCTCCCTCGTGAGCTTATCCCTATTGCGGCCAACTGTTCATTCGGGAAAGTATCATTAACAGGCATAGGATCAAAAGAGATATTTTCCAACCAAGATAAATTATCAGCAACAGAATTTTCAGCACCTTTCCTATCTAGAATATGTAGATCAAACTCTTGTAAAAGTAGCACCCATCTAATAAGCCTAGGCTTAGCATCTTTCTTCGTCATAAGGTACTTCATAGCAGCATGATCAGTATGAATGGTAACTTTTGAGTCTACAATATAAGGTCTAAACTTATCACAAGAAAAGACGACGGATAGGAATTCTTTTTCAGTAGTAGCATAATTCCTTTGAGCAGCATCAAGAGTCTTACTAGCATAATGGATAACATTTAATTTTTTATCAATTCGTTTCCCAAGGACAGCACCTATAGCAAAATCACTAGCATCACACATTATTTCAAAGGGTAAACTCTAATCACGTGGTTGAACGATAGGAGCTATAGTTAAATCCTTCTTAAGAGTTTCAAAAGCTTCCTTACAATCATCATCAAAAACAAAGTGTACATCTTTTTGAAGAAGATTAGTGAGGGGTTTTGATATCTTAGAGAAATCTTTAATAAACCTTCTATAGAAACTAGCATGACCAAGGATACTACGAATACCTTTCATGTCTCTTGGACAGGGCATTTCTCAATTGCCTCAACTTTAGCTCTATCCACTTCTATGCCTCTTTTGGAAACCTTATGCCCAAGGACAATCCCTTCATTAACCATGAAGTGGCATTTCTCCCAATTAAGAACAAGATTAGTTTCTTCACACTTCTGCAAAACTTTATCAAGGTTGTGCAGACAATTATCAAAAGAAGTTCCATAGACGGAGAAGTCATCCATGAACACTTCCACAATTTCCTCACAAAAACCATGAAAGATAGCAGACATGCATCTTTGAAAAGTAGCAGGAGCATTACATAAACCAAAAGGCATACGTCTATAAGCATAGGTTCCGTAAGGGCATGTAAAAGTAGTTTTTTCTTGATCTTGTTGTTTAACAGCAATTTGAGAGAAACCGGAATATCCATCAAGAAAACAAAATGGGTCTTTTTAGACAACCTTTCTAACATTTGATCGATAAAAGGAAGTGGGTAATGATCTTTCTTAGTAACTTTGTTAACTTTCCTGAAATCAATACTACTATTCGTTGGGGAATAAGCTCATCATTATCATTAGGGACGACGGTAATTCCCCCCTTTTTAGGGACACAATGAACAGGACTAACCCATTCGCTATCAACAATAGGGTAAATAATACCAGCATCATGGAGTTTCAATACCTCATTTCTTACCACTTCCTTCATCTTAGGATTTAAACTTTGTTGGTGCTCGACCACTGGCTTTGCATCTGGTTCTATATTGATAGCATGATGACATATAGTAGGAGAAATCCCTTTTAAATCATCCAGAGTATAGCCCATATCCCCTCGGTGTTTCTTTAGTACCTCTAATAACCTTTCTTCTTCCTTCCCTGAAAGTTTAGAGCTAATAATAACAGGATATATCTTATTATCATCAGTGTAAGCATATTTAAGATCGTCAGGGAGAGGTTTTAGATCGAAAACCGGATCCTTTTTAGGTGGCAACGTGGTACCTAAGTCTTCTACAGGCAAGTTGTGCTTAAGCATCTTAGGTTGACGACGGAGAATCTCGTCAATCTCATTTCTTTCTTCCATGAAGATTTCACTTTCATGATCCTCCATAAATTGCTACAAAGCATTGTTAGTAGCAAGAGAGATAGAAGCAAGTTCTTCAACTCTAAAATCCTCATTATGGGTTTCATTTTCATAAGGTTCTTTAGTAAATTTCTAAAAATTAAACTCATAAGATTCCCCATCAAACTTAGTCAAGGTTTTCCCCCTTTTGCAATCTATAATAGCTCCACAAGTACTCAAGAAAGGTCTACCAAAAATGATGGGATAAATTTTACTAGCAGCGGAACCAAGCACTAGAAAATCAGCAGGATATTTAATCTTACCACAAAGAACTTCTACATCCTGCACAATACCAATTGGAGAGATGGTCTCTCTATTAGCAAGGTGAATAACCACATCAATCTCTTCCAATTCACAGGGACTGATTTCATGCATAATTTCTTTGTAAAGGTCATAAGGAATAGCACTTGAACTTGCACCAATATCACATAAACCATAATATCAATAATCACCAATTCTAACAGAAAGCACAGGGACACTAGCCTTTTTTAGTTTTATTAGGATGTGAGATAATATTAGAAGCATCCTCACAAAAGACTATGTGTCCATCTTCTACACTTTTAGTGACAAGGTCTTTCACAATTGCTACAACAGGTTCAATGTTTATTTGTTCATCAGGTTTTACAGTTCTCTTTGCACTTTTAGTGATTACACTAGTTATCATAGGATGATCCTTTAGCTTATCCGGGAAGGGTATCTTTTCGATATAAGGTTCAGGTAGGATGTGATCAATAGTGCAAAATTCACTACTACCAACAGGAACACAGTCAACAATATCTTTATATGGTGCATGATACTTGTTCCATCCCTTTTTTGGAATTTTAATATAAGAAGCAAAAGCCTTAAAACACTTTGTAATAACTTGAGAATCAAGACCATAGGCATTACTAATATTTCGAAAGTCATCAGTTCCCATGAAATATTCAATGCATTCATAATCATAATTTATACATGACTTTCTTCCTTTGTCATTCTCCCATGCTTCAGCATTGTCTTGAATATGGTCTAGAAGATCCCATTTAGCTTCTTCTTCCATGCGAGTGAATGATTGATACATTGCAAATGTATCTACAATTTTTGATGTTCCATGCTTGGTTTTATCCACATTCTTGTGTTTTGTTCCAACTTTGGAGTACTTTTATTATGATTTCTTGGACTAACCTATTAACAAGAGCCACAGTGCCAGCTGCCTGTTTTCTGTTGTTTTTGGTTCCAAAAAAGTCAGAAAATGAATATTCTCGGAATTGGACGGGACAAAAGCCAAAGTGCCTATTTTTCCGGAAGGGATCAAGTGCCAGAATACGAGACAGAGAAGGGCTGGGGGCCGGCCACATCACCTGGCCATGTGGCCAGGCCTGGCCCGCGCCAGGGGGTGGTCTGGCCGCCCCCAGCACCCCCTCGGCCTCTCCTTCCGCCTATAAGTTGCCCTCGGGACGAAAACCCTAAATACCCGATCAAAAATCCACGAAAGAGTCTGTAGCCGCCGTCATCTCTATCCCTAGATTGGGAGGGATCTGAAGCTCTTCCCGACACCCTGCCGGAGAGGGGAATTCACCCTGGAGGCCTTCTTCATCACCATGCAAGCCTCCGGTGTGATGCGTGAGTAGTTCATCCTTGGACTACGGATCCATGTAGTAGCTAGATGGCTGGTTTCTCCTCCTTTGTGCTTTCATGTTTAGATCTTGCGAGCTCCGTTCATGATCAAGATCATCTATTTGTAATTCATACACGTTGTGTTTGCGAGGATCCGATGGATATTGAGATCGTATTTCAGATTGATTATTGATTCTATCATGTCTTTGTTATTTGAGATCTTCCATGCTTTCCGTTGTTAGTAGCTATCTTGGCCAAGTAGATGCTAGCAACTCCAAGAGTTAGTATTTATGCTCGATATTGGGTTCATGCCTCTGGTAATCTAGGGAAGTGACAGAAATCTCTAAGGTACTAGATGTGTTGTTTCTACTAGGGAGAAAACAACGATCTTTTGTTCATAGAACAATTGTATTATTTACTTTACACGCAGTTCGTAAAGTAATAATCTGTTGCTTGCAACTTAATACTGGAGGGGGTTCGGATGATAACCTGAAGGTGGATTATTAGTCATAGATGCAGTTGGATGGCGGTCTATGTATTATGTTATAATGCCCAATCAAGTCTCAAAGGAGTCAAGATGATTAGTATATGCATGTATTGCTTTCTCGGTGTTTGTCAATTGCCCCGCTGTAATTTGTTCACCCAGCATGTTTGCTGTCTAAGGATAGCCACGTCTAGTGAACTATGGATCCCGGTCCTTTTACTTTACATACAATCTACAATCTGTTTCTGCTTTGTGTTTACTTTCTACAAACTTTTACTTCTTTCCATTCGATACGTTTAATCCTTTGTTTTTCGCAAAACACGGTGAGATTGACAACCTCATCGCAAGTTGGGGACAAAGTTCTGTGGTTGTGTTGTGCAGGTCTCCACGTTGCTACTAGCACCGGTAGTGCGCCCTACCAAAGCTCAGCTAGTAACACCTTTGGGCTGTTTCCTTGCTCCTACTAGTTCGATTAAACCTTGGTTTCATAATTGAGGGAAACTTTCTGCTGTGCTCATCACACCTTCCTCTTGGGGTTCCCAATGAGCTCTACGTCGATCGTCGAGTGCATCAATGATCCAGCACAAGAAGCATCCAATAAATCCTTATCATGAAGAGAAAGCCTTGCATAAAAGTTATTGATAATAATATTGTTGGGGAGCTCATGAATGGGACATTTGAGCATTAGTAACTTCAATCTCCCCCAAGCTTGAGGTATAATCTCTCCATCAAGAGGCCAAAAGTTGTATATTTGATTCTGATCTTTATGAATTTCAGTAGGAGGATAAAACTTTGAATAAAAGAGAGGTACTATTTCCTCCCATTCAAGAGCTTGATTATTCTTCAACAGCTTATACCAGTCCTCAGCTCTTGCTTTTAGTGATAATGAGAATAACTTCTTAACTTGATCTGTAGTAATACCTGCACACTTGAACAACCCACATAATTCGTGTATAAAGAGTAAATGATCACCAGGATGGACAGTTCCATCCCCAACATAGTAGTTATCCATAACACGATCAATAATTCTTGTAGGTATTTTAAAAGTATCATTCTCAGCAGATGGTGGTTCATCTACTACCTTAGCAGTGGTAGTAGCATTATGAAATAAGAAACTCAGCGAATTATTCATATTGAAAATAAAGCAACTAACAGAAATAAGCAATACTTACAGTAGAAGTTTCCTTTACCAGTTCCACTCTCCAATAGCGCTTCACTCCCCGGTAATGGCGCCAGAAAATAGTCTTGATGACCCACAAGTATAGGGGGTGTATCACAGTATTTTTGATAAGTAAGAGTGTCGAAACCAATAAGGAGCAGAAGGTGCTGGCTAGTGGTATGGAGTAGGAATTCTCTGCAAATACTTAGCAAACGTATTTTTAGGGGTTTTTGATAATGCAAGTAAATAAAGTACGAGTAAATAAAAGACAATAAGAATAAATGCAGCAAGTGGCCCAATCCTTTCTTAAGCAAAGGACAAGCCGGTTGTATTACTTAAGATGACCAAACGTTCTCGAGGACACATGGGAACTCTGTCAAGTGCTTTCGCTTCATATAGTTGATTAATTTTCTTTAGCTTTCTAAGTGTTGTGTGGGTGAACCTGTGCTAATGTACCAACCTTCCTAGGGCTAATACATACTTGTGATTATACCCCTTGCAAGCATCCGCAAGTAGAAGAAAGTAATTAAGGTAGAAACTAACCATAGCTTTAAACTCTAAGACCCTGACGTCTCTTGTGCAATGGTTTCCTAACGGGGGTTTAGGTTTCTGTCACTCCGGCAACCCCTACGATTAGTAGCCAAATACACAATGTATTCCCCTAGGCCCATATAGGTAAAGTGTCATGTAGTCGACGTTCACATGACACCACTAGAAGAAGTACACCACAACTTAATTATCAAATCATTGAATCTTTCCCAACACAATTCTACTACTAACAACATGACTTCTCCCATGTCCTCAAGAACAAAACGAACTACTCACAAGACATCATATGGATCATGATCAGAGATGGAACAATGATGTATAACAATCTGAACATAAACAATAATTCAATGGTTCCACTCAATAGCATCAACTACAAAGAGTAATCAACACCAGGAAAGTTTCCTCTAAGAACTATGCAAGATTCAACCCAATTATTACAGCGAGATGATGGTGGTGGTGGTGGTGCTGATGGAGATGATGATGATGATGATCCCGATGAAGTCTAGCTTGCTGGTGGTGTTGATGGCGACGATCTCCCCTCTCTAGGAAGGAATTCCCCCGGCAGAATTCTGTCTGTCGGAGAGATCTTTCTCTCTCCGTGTTTTCCGCCCCGCAGAGGCGGCGGAATCTTTTTGTGTTCGGTCTCAGGTATTAGGGTTCCGTTGAGATAATATACGACAGAGATGGGAGCTGGAGGTGCACCAGGGCGGCCACACCACCTGGTGGCGCGGCCTAGGGTGGCCCGCTCCAGGGGGTGGTGTGGGCCCCCTGTGGGGGTTGTTCATTTGCGGTACCAAAGTTGGCCGGCCAGCGCATGGCGGTACCTAAGTCGCCTAAAATCACCGCGTTTCAAAAAGTTGGGCCGCCAACTACCGAGAGGGGCCATTTTGATGCAAACTCGTCTCACCCTACCAAATCCAAACATGCCGTGAAACTGCCCCGTGAAGTAGACGGTCGAGACCCTCATGTCAGTAATATTTCCGTGACGCGAGCGCCAACGCGGCAACCACGTAGGCGAAACGAGATACTAAAGGAGCATCGTGCGTTGACCAAATTCACAAATCCACCCCCTCCCTCCTTTCGCATGAACCCTAGCACCGCCGGCGTCGAAATCCCCTCTCCAACCAGAATGATCTCTTCGGGCATTTGACTTCCGTCGCCAAGTTGCTGCGCCTACTCGCTGCTACCGAGCTCTACTGCCGAATGCCGTGCCAGCCGTTGCGACGATCTAGCCCGACTCTACCACCGACGAGCTGAGCAACGCGGAGGATGGCAGATCCATTTGCCGAGGAAGAAGTACTTCTGGCTAATTTCGGGTGAGCTACTCTTCTCTTTGTTATTCGCACTATCTATAACTGCTAGCTGGCTATTGGCATTACAGAGATATATCGAACATAGAATTGTTTGCTAGCACGACGCTGACAAACAATTCTTATCTTTTGTCTCCAATTTTCTGTCAACTATGATCTCCGCTGAACCCAAATACATGGTTCTGGTGAGCATCTGCGGCTACCTCATTAAATTAGCACATGGGAAGAGCACGTGGAAAGAGGCTCAGAGTCTGAATATGGAAGTAGCGCATGCGCAGTTATGCACTGTCCCTAGTTTGGTTGCTGCTGTGCGTGAACTTGCTGAAATGAGGCTAGAGCAAACTACACGGTTCAGCCTCGTTGATGATCGAGGCTTCAAGGTTCCTATAGTGTGTGACAGTTAGCTAATTGGGTTGATGAAATAGCATGTTAGGCTTTGCGTGGTTATGCTGGTGTGTAACATAGTGGATGAGGAAGCTCCTACTACTGGGAGTCGCCCAGCTATTATTGGACAGGGAGGTCTAACTCAAACCCCTGTTGTTGAGCAAAATGTGGTTCCTCGTCCGCGACATGCTTCTGTCAGGCAACCTCCTCGTAGGAGTCCCCGTATTGCTGTTGTGGAAAACTCTGCTCTGGAATCTGCTGGTACTGTTCATCCCCTTCCCTGTGCCCGTGTTGCTGCGGCTGTTTCTCACCCAATCCATGCTGTTGTTGAGCAAACTAAGGCGTCCAGAGGCTACCCCGCTTTTGTTGCCAAGACCGCCACCTTGTGTGCTGCTCCTCCTCGAAACCGTCCTCAACTTGTGCGAACCCGTGCTCTGGAATCTGCTGGTACTGGTAGTCCTCGTTTTGTTGTTGATCTGGACGCTGTTGACCCAATCCATGCCGCTATTGAGCAAACTAAGGATTTCGGAGGCTGCCCCACTGTTGTTGCAAAGACTGATGCCTTCTCTCCTCCTTGAACCCGTGCTCGGGTTCAGCGAGCTGCTGGTCTGAAGCTAGCTCATGGTCTGGACTCTGCTAGCACTCGAAACACTGCTGTTGTGGGAACTGCTCCTGATCGTCGAGGTGGCATGGCAGCAGCTGATCCTATTGTGGCTGCCGTTAGAAGGGGCCCTACCTGTCCACCATGTAATGCAGCTCCCGCTGCTAAGGGCCCTCGTCTTGCTCCTGGTCCTGGTACTTCCACCGAGGTTGATCCAGCTAACGATGACGCTGGTGATGGCAGTGGTGCATTGGGGCTGGGTCTAATGGTGCCGCTCCATCTCTCGAACCTCTTGGAGGTTTCTATCCTGAAGAACCTGATGATGGCAAAGTAATCGTTCGTATCGGTGTTGCAGATTATACTGCAAAATTAGATGATGGCACAAAAAAATTCTATGACGAGGTTGATGTAATCTTTGGTAGATACGACCCTGAAGTGGTAGAGTTATCTAACCTAATGGCATCGTTACGTGTGAAGGTGCTGTGGGGGTCCTCCCAGGAAGCACGTTTGTTATATTATGGTTATAGGAGCAAAAAGGCTATCGAAGTGAAAGATACCAGGGATTTAGTCGTACCGTTTACAAGGAAACATTATAGAGGTGAAGTTTACTTCCACTTGGTAGTGCTCACGGTTGGAGAGGAATTGGAACTCGACAATAGAGATGATTGACTTTTAGAAGGCATGCATGACCTGATCCATGGCATCACTGGGGCTGGTGCGACTGAGGGTGGCTTCAAACAGAGGAGCGTCATAAAGAGGAGCAGGAAGAGCATCCCCAGAAAGGGCACCCCGAAGAAGAACGTCACCAAGGAGACCACACCAGAGAAGAGGATGCCCAAGAGTCGCACGACAAAAGGCACCACGCCGCAGAGTACACCCCTCAGATCCAGTCAAAATGCCACACCGAACGATAGCAGCAAAAATGCTAAGAGGGCTAGCACGGTGGTGAACACTCCCAGGAGTGGTAGCAAAGAGGCGAATATGGCCAGCACGGAGGCTACCACACCAGTGGGAGAAGAAAAACACTAATTTGGAGCGGAACATGTCGTTGTCAGGGAATTATGCCAGCACAAAGGAGAACATGCCCAATAGTAGCAGCAAAAGGGCTAATTTGGAGCGGAACACGCCGCAGGCAATAATGCCAGCACGAAGGAGAAGACGCCCAATAGTAGCAGCAAAAGGGCTAATTTGGAGCAGAACACGCCGCTGGGGTCAGGCAATAATGCTAGCATGAAGGACAACACGCCCAATAGTAGCAGCGAAAGGGATAATTCGAAGAAGAACATGCCGCAGAGGTCAGGCAATAATGCCAGCACCCTGGAGCCAACACCCGTGAGGGGAGGCAGTAAGGAGATCACACCCAAGAGTGGCAGCAAAAGGCCTAGTTCGATGGGGAATGGGACACGGATGTCAAGCCCTACTGATACCATCAGGAAAGATTACATCAGGAAGGAGGATGTACACAGGAAGAGCAAAAGGGTTCTATACACTCAAGATGAAATTGATCTGACTGCTGTTTGTCCACTGAAGTACCTGGGATGCGTGCAAACGTAAGACCACCCCATGTGGTTGCAGCAGAACCAACCGAGTGTCTTGGAGAAAACAGAGTTGCCGGTGAGGTGGACTGGGGCAATGTTCCTGTCCATCTGGGTGGAGACGATGGTGCATCCCCACCCATGGGAGTCAATATGATGTGTGCAGTACTAGGAATTAGAGATGATGGCAAAGATTCTGAATCAGATGAAGAAGCAGGCACTGTAGAGGATCAAGAATCTATTGATGATGAAATAGACGAGGAACTTAACGGTGAGGCTGGTATTCCAGTCGATGATTTGGGTATTGAAGTAGAAGAAATGAAACATGACCACGAGTATCCTATAATTTCGGTCGGCACCGAGTTCAGGAGCATGCATGAGTTCAGGATGTCGTTCTGGCATTTTTGTATCAAGGGGGAGTTCGACGTTTATCGACTGAAGAACTTTGCCAAGAGGTATGAGGTTGTTTGCAAGTTAACGTGGATGAATGGACGGGCCGAGGTACATTGTCCATGGAGGATCATAGCAAGATCCTTACCTGCGTCGACTGCAATTAGGGTATTGGGGCAATGAATGCAGCAAACCATTAGAACTCTCTCTCTCTTTTCACTCTATAACTACAATTGATGTGCGATATCTTTCTGGCAACTAGTCGACTCCGCTTACCTTTTAAATGAATCTGTGTTGCAGGTGAACAAAATGGGCCCTCCACACATGTGTCCGACAGACAGCAAACTGAAATCCTCAATGGCTGATACGGAGTGGGTGGCTATGCAATCTATGTCCATACTAAAGGATAACCCTAAGGAGACCGCGAAGAATATTCAGACTAGACTCGGTTCTAAATACAACATTGTCCTTCCGTATTACACGGTTTGGAAAGGTAAAGAGAAAGCTCTGGGGGTCTTGCACGGGGATTGGACCAATAGCTTCAGGATGCTGTACAACTTCAAGGCGGAGGTACAAGCTAGGTGTCCGGGGAGTGTTGTGGAGATTGACACCGAATTAGAAGGTGGTAAAATATATTTCAAAAGATTTTTCATGGCACTTAAACCTTGCATCGATGGATTCAAGGACGGCTGTAGGCCGTATCTGAGTTTAGACAGCACTGTCCTAACTGGCAAATGGAAAGGCTGCCTGCCATCTGCCACAGCACTTGATGGTAACAACTGGATGTTCCCAGTGGCATTCGGGCTGTTTGAAACAGAAACGGGGGAAAACTGGGTCTGGTTTATGAGGCAGCTCATGAGATCAATAGGCCACATGGATCCATTGGCTATATCCACGGATGCATGCAAAGGGCTGACGAATGCGGTGAAGGAGGTGTTCCCACGAGCTAAAGGTAGAGAATGCCATGCCCATGTGATGCTCAACTTGTACTCACACTACGCAGGCAGCGTATTTCGTTACATGTTTCCTGCTGCTAGAGTTTACAAACCTAGTAGCAGCGATTATTTCATGAGCAAGATTTTTGCCGAAGCCCCTGAACTTCCAAAGTACTTAGCCATCCATCATTCGCAGCTATGGAAGAGCAGTCAATTCAACCCTAGCATCAAAGTTGATTACATAAACAACAACCTTGTAGAATGCCTGAATAACTGGGTGAAGGACATAAAAGTGCGTCATGTTCATATCTTGATGGACAGCATACGTGGTATGATCATGAAGCTATTAAATATAAGGAGAGAGATCGGTAGGAGACTTAGAGGACATATGCTACCGCCAGTTGTACAGCAACTGCACAAGAGAAGCCAAGGACTTGCTCATCTTAAGGTTCTCCCGTCAACCAGCAGAAGCTGTGAGGTGGTCGATATGACCAAGAGTGGCAAAAAGGATGTTGTGAACATCCAGCTGCGAGAATGCACCTGCTTAGAGTGGCAGCATACCGGGAAATCTTGCGACCATGCCTTGGCCTTCTTGGTGAAGAAAAGAACTCTACCACATTTGGATCAGTATTTGTCAAACTACTGCTCTATGGAAAAGTTCAGAGCTGCGTACGCTGGATCCATCGAGCCATGTACAGACCCATCTCAGTGGCCTCAAGTCCAACTATCTTTCGAGCTTTGCCAGCCAGTTACAAAAAGGGGCAGAGGAAGACCCCAGGTGAATAGGTTTAAGAATTTTCTCGAGAAGAAGGGTTCGGCTTTCTGTGCTACAAAGAAGGGCAAAAACAGATGCAAGACCTGTCATCTTATAGGCCATAGAGCAGCTGGATGTCCACTTAATGCTCCCAAACCTAGGTATGAGATGGTACATTCACACAAAAAAATTGTTTATAGTATGCAGATATAAGGTAGTAATCCATGTACAGTTTTTTTACAGGAAGCGCAAGGTAAGAAACAAGACAGCCGACTCAGTGATTTTGCTGCGGGAAGAAAACCAAAACGAGTGGAGTGATGATGCCGGACAAGATTCTGGTGCTGATTGGCCTAACTTCCCTCGCCCCGGAGATGCAGGGTACGTGAAGGTAAGAAATTGGCACCCAGGAAGAGGAAGAAGGCAGGAGATGAAGAAGCCAGTGGACATGAAGGAAAGAGGAAGAAAGTTGGCACCCAAGCAGAGAAAGAGGGCTAGCAGTGTAGCAACCTAATGATGTATTGAACTTGAACCTATATATGGAGTTCGGTTAAACTCTGGAGCTGTGTGCGTGGAACTTGTCGGGCGAAAAAATCTGCCTCCCATACTCGGAGTAAAATTTATCGCGACTTTAGGATTTGATACGGCCGAGGCCACTAGTTGAATCCAAAACTGTGACTGTGCCACTACTATCTGAACAATCACGATAGCTGAGCGGTTAATAAATCCAAAATCGATGGGTGTTAGTGGCACAGACATGATTTATTTATAGGCGCTTAATAAATCCCTATTGTTGGCATTACACTTATGATAAGTTTATGGGCTCGAAAACAATTTCTTAAGCTGGCCGCTACACTCCACGAAGCAGCAACTTATTTCAGCTGCTAGACAATGACATGGCAACATAAACTATAAATGCAACAGATAATGCTCAGATAATGAGGAAATTGTGTCCACTATCTGGCCTAATCTTGAGCCCATCTGTCTCACCACCTCCCTGCCCCTGCCTCCCCTGCACTTGGCGAAGCTCCCGGATCTCTCGCTCCATCGCACGAATCTCCTCTTCCTTGTCCCAAACAGCATCACGCAGATCCTGAACAAGCTCTCTGTGAAAACCTGTCAGTGGCTTTTCGATCCACACAAACTTGTCACACCCAGTCCCCTCCCTTCCTGCGTAGTAGATCGAAGGAAAAAAAGAATTACATTACGCTTTCCGGATCCGGGTTACCATTGTACCTACAGTAGGAACTTACCACTCTGATGCTGAAGTTGCTGAATTTTCCTGCAGTATTTTTGTCGGTCCACGAAATCCATCTCGGCATCTTCTCACCACACAAACACAGCATATCGGGGTAGTAATTGTAGGGCGCCCTCCGGTACCTGATGGGGGCACCCGCCTGACGGCGTTGAGCCGACCCTGATTCCGCCCGAGACGAACTGCACGAGCTGCGAGCCATGAGCGAGGGGAGTGAGGGCAGAGGAAAGAGGAGCCTTTGGATGTCAGGGTAGTGGTGAAGCGTGATTTATCCCTACTTAATAACTCGGGCATAATCCTACCGTCCACATTCGGCTGACAGGTGGGGGACCTAGCGTGTGGACTTGTGAAAAAAAACCGCGCCTTCGTGGTTCAAAAGCCCTGTCACGCGCATTGGACGAAATTTTTTGGTACCTTGCCCGCGTACATATCACTGGGAGGTCTTGCTCAGGAACCAGACACGCTTGGCCCACAATCTTACTCCCTCCTAGGAACTTCTCATGGCTCGTGCCGGCAGATCCATCTGCTCCACCGCTTCCGGTAGGCTCGCCGCGGCGGATCCATCCTAAGATCCTACCATCGCAGTATCAAATGGCCATGGTTTCTTGAGAGGAGCGATGACGCTATGTATGTGAGCTCGGCCCCTCCTACCTGTAGAAGGACTGATGCGGCGTCGAGCTCGAGCAGGAGCCGCCAGGCGCGACGGCGCTCGGTCCACGCCAACCCCGTCACCTTCGTCATTGTCGATTCCGATGTGGAGGACGACGAGGACGAAGTTGTGCAGAACGCCATTGTTGTCTCCTAGGCGAAGGGCAAGTCACGGGCGGGAGTGGATGTCGCCGGGAAGGGCACGGCGGTGTCACCAATCGAGGTGGACTCTAACAACAACAGTGTGATGTGGGTTTAGATGTTGTTTAGGATGGTTGTAATTTCAGTTTTGTTTAATGCGAGTACAATTATTGTAATGTGTTTGTCGAGCTATATTGAGATATATGTGCAATAGCAGCGTGTGAGTGCTTCCACTTTAGAAATTGTGTATGTGCCATTTGCATGTTGCATTATCAACGTAGATTACTTGTAAACAATCCAACGAAAATCATTAGACTACAACCATCGGACGGGAGTGGAAGGATGGAAGAGAAGTTGGGACAGTGGCTTCGAGGGGAAGGAAGAGGGGGGGCGTGACACTGGCAGGTGGGCCCTCAGAATACGTGACACTGACATGCGGGAGCGGGAGAACACAGTATTGCCGGTCTGTCCAGAGCAAGCGGACTTTGCAACGTGACAACAGCAAGCTGATTGGACCAATATAATAACTCGTCGAAGTATTAAGGAGTACTAAAAATTACAACTGGGGTACATTCGCACAACACGTATGCTCTAAGCACCTGAGAAGCATCGCTTAAGTCTAACAGTAACGATAGCACAAGTACTACATTTGCCTATCGGTCTTCTCGATACAAATGTAGAAATTCATCTGCCTGTTCGGTCCAGCACCGACAAGGTACTGAGATTGCACGCATAGGATCGACCTTAGGTCCACATACTCCACCTCCCGCGGCGTCGGGCAGCTCGGCGCCTCGGCTAGCACAAGAATGCTATCCGACGACGGCGGCTGGGCGTTCGCGCACATGCGCACCATGTATACGGGCCAGGCGCATGAGACCGACCTGACGCATACGGCACCCACGACGGTGGGCCTAGCTCTGGTTCCCGGAACACCGGCGGTGATGGTTAGGACGAAAACATAGCCGCCCCCCTGGAAAATTAGCAGGCGGTGTGCCGAGTCAGTGAACGACACCTGCTCTTGGAGAAGTTGGGCTTGCCCGTACGAGATCCTAATCACTTCGATCAAGTGCCCATCTGCAAGGTGGGCGACGAGATCTGCCGGTGGGCCGGTGTAGTTGTAGCCCGGCTCCGTGCAGGCGCACGCGCCGTGCGTGCACGCGAGCTCGTGGAGCGGGAGCTCGCGGTAGGAGTAATGGTGAAAGCATCCTGGGTGGGAGCACACGAGCGGGAACGCCGCTTCTCCAGATTCTTGGGCTCCCACATCTGCCACATCTGAAGTTCGTCGAGAAATCGGAAAACAGATCAGCAGTTAGATTGGCGAATAGAAGGAATATGTAGGATAAGTTCAAAAGCTTGTAAAATGATTTCTTACCATGAAGGTAGTGACCAAAGAATTGGCGGATGTCGTCGGCTTGCGGCTACGGTAGGATGGAAGCGAAGTGGGGAAAGTGGCTTCAAGGGAAAGGAAGAGAAGTATGGGGAGGAAGTGAAGTAATGGGGACGTGGCATTGGGATATGGCCCACTGAACTCGTGTGTCGTAACACTCGCAACATGCCAGTTTGTCCAGAGAAAGCGTGGCCAATCATGCCGCAGAACAGCCTACTCGAGGATCGCTCTTGCGAAGACCATCCCAATCGTCCAAGCGCCCCAATCGAACGGTATGTAACAATCGTCAAGCAAAACAACTATGTTATGGCGTGCCTTCTAGAAGACTCGGTCTAACGGTGGATCCATTGGGGGGCAGTGCTAGTTTTAGTATAATAACAAGCATGAAATGACTAAAATGGATCCATGTGTGGTTTGTGGAAAAGAACACACATGCAATGACTCTAGTGGTTGATCCATGTGTGGTTTGGGGAAATAACACACATGCAATGACTCTAATGGATCCATAAGTGGTTTATGGAAAAGAACACACATGTAGTGACTGTAGTGCCAGTTTTAGTATAAGAACACACATACAATGACTCTAGTGGGTCCACATGCAGTTTGTGAAAAGAACACACATGCAATGACCACTGGTTGATCCATAAGTTGTTTGTGGAAAAGAACACACATGCAATGACTCTAGTGCTGGTTTGTGGTTTTAGTATAAGAACAAACATGCAATTACTCAAATGGATCCATATGTGGTTTATGGAAAGAACACACATGCAATGACCACTGGTTGATCCATGTGTGGTTTGTGGAAAAGAACACACATGCAATGACCACTTCTTGATCCATTGGTGGTTTTTGGAAAGAACACACATGCAATGACCACTTGTTGATCCATATGTGGTTTGTGGAAAGAACACACTTGCAATGAGTGTAGTGCTAGTTTGTGGTTTTAGTATAAGAACAAACATGCAATGACTCAAATGGTTTGTGGAAAGAACACACATGCAATGACCACTGGTTGATCCATATGTGGTTTGTGGAAAAGAACACACATGCAATGACTCTAGTGGTTGATCCATTTGTGGTTTGTGGATAGAACACACATGCAATGACAGTGGTGGATCCATGTGTGGTTTGTGAAAAGAACACACATTCAATGACTCTAGTGCTAGTTTTAGTATAAGAACACACATATAATGACTCTAGTGGGTCCACATGTAGTTTGTGAAAAGAACACACATGAAATGACCACTGGTTGATCCATAAGTTGTTTGTGGAAAAGAACACACATGCAATGACTCTAGTGTCGGTTTGTGGTTTTAGTATAAGAACAAACATGCAATGACTCAAATGGATCCATATGTGGTTTGTGGAAAGAACCCACATGCAATGACACTGGTTGATTCATATGTGGTTCGTGGAAAGAACTCACATGCAACGACCACTGGTTGATCCACATGTGGTTTGTGGAAAAGAACACACATGCAAAGACCACTAGTTGATCCATAAGTTGTTTGTGGAAAACAACACACATGCAATGAGTCTAGTGGATCCATGTGTGGTTTGTGGAAAAGAACACACATGCAATGACTCTAGTGGTTGATCCATGTGTGGTTTGTGGAAATAACACACATGCAATGACTCTAGTGGTTGATCCATATGTGGTTTGTGAAAAGAACACACATGCAATGACCATTTGTTGATCCATAAGTTGTTTGTGGAAAAGAACACACATGCAATGAGTCTAGTGGATCCATGTGTGGTTTGTGGAAAAGAACAAACATGCAATGACTCTAGTGGTTGATCCATGTGTGGTTTGTGGAAATAACACACATGCAATGACTCTAATGGATCCATAAGTGGTTTATGGAAAAGAACACACATGCAATGACTCTAGTGCTAGTTTTAGTGTAAGAACACACATACAATGACTCTAGTGGGTCCACATGTAGTTTGTGAAAAGAACACACATGCAATGACCACTGGTTGATCCATAAGTTGTTTGTGGAAAAGAACACACATGCAATGACTCTAGTGCCGGTTTGTGGTTTTAGTATAAGAACAACATGGAATGACTCAAATGGATCCATATGTGGTTTGTGGAAAGAACATACATGCAATGACACTGGTTGATCCATATGTGGTTTGTGGAAAGAACACACATGCAATGACCACTGGTTAACCGACATGTGGTTTTTGGAAAAAACACACATGCAAAGACCACTGGTTGATCCATAAGTTGTTTGTGGAAAAGAACACACATGCAATGAGTCTAGTGGATCCATGTGTGGTTTGGGGAAAAGAACACACATGCAATGAGTCTAGTGCTGGTTTGTGGTTTTAGTATAAGAACAAGCATGCAATTACTCAAATGGATCCATATGTGGTTTGTGTAAAGAACACACATGCAATAACCACTGGTTGATCCATGTGTGGTTTGTGGAAAAGAACACACATGCAATGACCACTGGTTGATCCCTATGTGGTTTTTGGAAAGAACACACATGCAATGACCACTGGTTGATCCATATGTGGTTTGTGGAAAAGAACGCACATGCAATGACCACTAGTTGATCCATATGTGGTTTGTGGAAAGAACACACATGCAATGACTCTAGTGCTAGTTTTAGTATAAGAACACACATACAATGACTCTAGTGGGTCCACATGTAGTTTGTGAAAAGAACACACATGCAATGACCACTGGTTGATCCATAAGTTGTTTGTGGAAAAGAACACACATGCAATGAGTCTAGTGGATCCATGTGTGGTTTGTGGAAAAGAACACACATGCAATGACTCTAGTGCTGGTTTTAGTATAAGAACACACATGCAATGACTCTAGTGGGTTCACATGTGGTTTGTGAAAAGAACACACATGCAATGACACTCGTTGATCCATATGTGGTTTGTTGAAAGAACACACACGCAATGACACTGCTTGATCCATGTGTGGTTTGTGGAAAAGAACACACATGCAATGACCATTTGTTGATCCATGTGTGGTTTGTGGAAAGAACACACATGCAATGACCAATTGTTGATCCATGTGTGGTTTGTGGAAAGAACACACATGCAATGACCATTGGTTGATCCATATGTGGTTTGTGTAAAGAACACACATGCAATGACCACTGGTTGATCCATAAGTGGTTTGTGGATAGAACACACATGCAATGAGTCTAGTGTTGGTTTGTGGTTTTAGTATAAGAACAAACATGCAATGACTCAAATGGTTTGTGGAAAGAACACACATGCAATAACCACTCGTTGATCCATATGTGGTTTGTGGAAAAGAACACACATGCAATGACCACTGGTTGATCCATGTGTGGTTTGTGGAAAGAACACACATGCAATGACAGTGGTTGATCCATATGTGGTTTGTGGAAAAGAACACACATGCAATGACCACTGGTTGAGCCATGTGTGGTTTGTGGAAAGAACACACATGCAATGACAGTGGTGGATCCATGTGTGGTTTGTGAAAAGAACACACATGCAATGACTCTAGTGCTGGTTTTTGTATAAGAACACACATGCAATGACTCTAGTGGGATCACATGTGGTTTGTGAAAAGAACACACATGCAATGACACTGGTTGATCCATATGTGGTTTGTGGAAAGAACACACACGGAATAACACTGCTTGATCCATGTGTGGTTTGTGGAAAAGAACACACATGCAATGACCACTAGTTGATCCATGTGTGGTTTGTGGAAAAGAACACACATGCAATGACCACTGGTTGATCCATGTGTGGTTTGTGGAAAGAACACACATGCAATGACCACTGGTTGATCCATATGTGGTTTGTGGAAAAGAACACACATGCAATCATCACTAGTTGATCCGTATGTGGTTTGTGGAAAGAACACACATGCAATGACCACTGGTTGATCCATGTGTGGTTTGTGAAAAGAACACAAATGCAATGCCACTGATTGATCCATAAGTGGTTTGTGGAAAAGAACACACATGCAATGAACACTGGTGAATCCATAAGTGGTTTGTAGAAAGAACACGCATGCAATGACTCTAGTGCTGGTTTGTGGTTTTAGTATAAGAACAAACATGCAATGCCACAAATGGATACATATGTGGTTTCTGGAAAGAACACACATGCAATGACACTGGTTGATCCATGTGTGGTTTGTGGAAAGAACACACATGCAATGACTCTATTGGATGATCCATGTGTGGTTTGTGGAAATAACACACATGCAATGACTCTAATGATGGTTTTAGTTTAAGAACACATATGTGGTTTGTGGAAAAGAACACACATGCAATGACCACTGATTGATCCATAAGTGGTTTGTGGAAAGAACACACATGTAGTGAACACTGGCTGATCCATGTGTGGTTTGTGAAAAGAACACACATGCAATGCCATTGGTTGATCCGTATGTGGTTCGTGGAAAGAACACACATGAAATGACACTAGTTGATCAAAATGTGGTTCATGATAGGAACACACATGCAATAACTCTTGTGGATACATATGTGGTTTGTGGAAAGAACACACATGCAATGAACTCTAGTGGATCTATCTTGGCATAATTTGATGTATGCCATGATGCATTTCATTGTAAAAGACACCCACTTTCCATTTTTATACTTCTCAGCTTTGCCCCCTCCCCCCTCTCTCTCTCTCTTTTGTAGAAGCCCAAATATGTGCCCACTCTGTCTGCTACGCCCTGATTGGTTGTCACAGTTGTCACGCGGATCGTGCGCACCAACCGTTGATCCTGTGTGCTCCAACGAGGCTCGTTGCACACGTCGTGCCCTTCACAGGATAGCGCGAGACAGCACGGACGTCTCCCTCAACGAGAATTTTACAAGAAGGAACACGATGCCGTCCATGGAAAAAGTCGTCGAGTGGTCATGTCATGTTTAATCTAGTCTACAAAGGCTACAAGTCTACTGCACGGCAATTGGTCATCCACGGACCACCGGCTATACCATTTTTACTACGCAGCACGCCTGCACTCTCACTTCCGTCAGGCCCCCACCACACGAACCTTCCACGCGGCAGCCGCAGCCAGGAGAGCTGTCAACCGGGGCCCTCGAGGAGGCCTAAACGTCCCCGCATTAAAAACCTAGCCTATCGGGTCCTCCATTCGCACTCATCCACTACTCTCTCTTCCCTATCCAGCAAAACCCCACAATCTTGAACGTACTTGCATGAACCTTCTCCATAAAACCAGTGCGTGGGGGTGAGTGTCCGGGCATCGCCGCCGGGGTGGTGCTTCACGCGGCAGATCTGGAGGAGCATCACGTAGCACAGGCCGAGGAGGACGTGCAGTTCAACCCCTTGGGGGACCATGTGCACGCCGGTGCTGACGACTTCGGAGGCGCCGATGAGGGCGTGGAGTTCGACGAACACACTCCGCTCGTGTACCCGGAGGTACATCTATTTCTACATGTTTCATATTTTCTGCTCGAGCTTAATCTATCCAGGCGTCATAAAAAAATCTAGTCCTAATGATTAGATGCAACGTACGAACCGGTACATGGAGAGATCTAGTCTGTTCTGAATGAATCCACATTATTTATTTATTAATAAGTTACCAAGAACACAAACCACATTAATTTAGGAGCGAGCTGGGGAGACGGCCGTAATGAACTGCTGAACCTGTATAGACATATTATTGCATCGAAAGTAACTTGGAATGGTGGAAGGAATATATATTTATTATTTTGCTCATTTCGGTTTGTATTCTATACATTATAGGTGTATTCAAGTGAGATGGACTCTAACAAGGAGACCAGGGACAACAAGAGCCGCCATGTCATGAAGAAGCTCGAGAGCGGGATAATCCCTTTCCGCACTCGACTTGGGGAGCTCAGGTAACCTTTTTGTAAGAAAGGAGTCAACCCGAGGATTGCCAGCTTGATTACGCATGCGGTTGGCATCGGTAAAAGCCCGGCTAGTAAACACAAGTCGGCGACCAAGGCTAAGCACGCTGCTTATGGCAAGTTCCTGAGGGAATATGTCAAGAACGGCCTAGTGTCCCCTTACTTAGGAATCAACCCTGTCACTGTGCTGGCCTGGCCACTAATAATATTTAGTTCTCTTACCATATCTAGACCCTTAAACTATGGGGATTTCTATTTTCGTACCCTTCAAAATATATTAAAGTTCATTCGTTTATGTTGTTAAGTTCCGGTGGCATACTCATTATTTTGCATGGATAGAGGGGTGCCCCCGACAGATATAAGGGTTATCATGTCCGCTAGATCATAGAGGATCAACGGTTGGTGGGTAAAACTGAGTACAACTGAATCGCCATGGTTAGACACGACGGAAAAAATGTGACTCATGGTATACGTGTGCGGTGCACGGGGCGGTAGCGGACACGTGTGGCCGTGCACGGCGCATTAGCGTACGCGGTGCACGGTAGTGCAATGAAACACCGCTTCCCTTCTCCTTTAATAGAGGCCTCCCCACTCCCACTAATCACGCACTCGCTCACTCAACCGTCTCCACTGTCCCATCACCTTCTGCAAACGCCCAACAAAACCCCAACCACGCCGGCGATGGAGAAGATCGGCGCGGTGGCCATCGGCACCTCCAAGGCCACCGGCGAGGAGCCCCCCTTCCCTGTCCCTGCATCCGCCGTAGCCGCCGGCGAGGAGGTACCCGCCGGTCTCGGACAGATCCCACTCGGTTGGGACCCCTACGAGGAGGTTGTCTACATAAGTCCAGAGAACCCCTACGACACCAGCATCGCCAAACTGTGGTCTGAGGTAACCAGGGTTTTCTCCCCTTCCCTTGTTCTTCCCCCGTTCCCATCGTTGGATGCTAGATCGTATGTTATTAGGGCTCGGCTGTTCTTCTTTTTATAGTAGCTAATCCTATTGTGTTAGATCTCGATTTTCGATGAATCCCCCTGTTCATAGTTGGGATCAGTATTCGATTTGGTTTGAGATTTGGGGAATAATTTTGAGATCTCATTCGGTTAATTTATGCAAAAATCAATCCCGATAATCAAAGTTTCTCAATCATGTCCTTATTTCACTCTACTGTTTTTTTCCAACAGGAGGATAGCAGCGACCTCCGCAGCGACGACGAGTCGCAGGACACCAAGACTCGTCATGTGCTAAGGAGGCTAAAGTCCGGTCAGTACAACAACTTCTACGCCGGCGACGTGTACAGGTGCCCCTTCTGCCCCACCAGGAGGCTCCGCAGCACGGACTTCAACTCCCTCGTGAAGCATGCCGAGGACGTGAGGACCTGCGCGAGTCCGTGAACATCCACAGCTTCAGGGCCAAGCACCAGGCGCTCGGTCTTCACCTCCTCAACCTCCAAAAGGTGGCTATCGATGAGGGTTGCATGCCCCCGATCAGACCCAAGGTGCCGAAGGTCAAGGGGCTGGGCAGCAAGAAGTGGAGGAGGCGCCAGAGGGAGGAGGCGGATGCCCTCCTGGAAGAGTCCACGAGGGGCCACTGATCAGCTACTGCTGCTGCTGTAAAGCAGCTTCTTTTGTCTTGTCTGTGTTGAAGCAGTCCGCTGCTGCTGCTGCTGAGCAGCCTAATTGTCGAACCTCGTTAAGTACCATACTATATAACCTATATTAGCTGCTTTATCTACATCTGCTCTGTTTACTGAATTTATTTATGGTGCTGGTTTGTTTTCCTGCTCTAGATTTGCTACCAGATTGGGGAAAAATGATCGCAAAAGGAACAATGAATGAAGAGAGAAGCTGCTCTAGATTCTCTACCTTTTTGGGCAAAAAAACAGAACTGTTAGAGAGAGAGGGGAAAAGGCGCTCTTAAAAAGGCCAAATAACAAAAATAAACTTCCACTTTAGGCGTCATGGCACACGTAACGGCCAAGCCTTTGACCAGACGGCACCCCCCTCCGAGCGCATGTGAGGGCTTCGGAATATAGGGAGGGAAAAAGTGAGGACAAACGAGACACAATGTTGCTATAGCTAAATCTTACAAAAAGCTGCATTTGGCTTTACCATGCAATTTGGATAGAGCTCCACAATGTAGCTATTCTAAATCCCTAAACTATGTGGTGCGTTGAAACCTAATGCTTTTCCACCGACACGTGTGTTGCAAAGTTGCTTGATCGTGCATGCTTACACAAGTGGCCTACAGAGAAACTTATAGAAGCATGGGCAAACGAGCTTCATTTTCGCAAATTCGGGACAAGCTTTGCGCAATCGGCAGGCCTGATCGGCTGGGCGGCTGCCCCGGGGTGCAGGGATGCTAGGTCCATGTCTATGCTTACACTTCTTAAACTTGTTAGGAATTAATAATAATTGTACACTTCCTTCTGTCCTGTCACATTACGTCGTGTCAGCACCACGCACCCGCTGCAGATCGGCAACGGGACGGTGGTCTACATGACCGGTCTCTGCCACGCCAAAGCTACGTCGCACACCCGTCCCATCGCCTACCGGGACGGACGACGAATTTAATCGCTAGGATTGGAAACCATCGGTGCTCGCCCGGTCAAACTTGTTTCGCATGGGTATGACCGGAATATTGGTAAACGGAATTTAAGCATCGCCTTCTGTCTCCTTAGCACATCAGTGTGCAAAAATCCCCAACTCATTCCTTCCGCCGGCGCCGCCAACGCAAGAACCATCGACGATGCCGCAGGCACCGCCTCCGCCTGGCCATACCACCGCAATAGATCACTCCACCTCCACGCCCAGTCCCAACCACCGCTACCGACCCTAGGCCACCGCCGCCGCATTAGCTGCTGCCATGGACACAGAGTACGGCATGTTCGGCGACGGGAGCGACTACACCAATGAGTACACCGTCACCGCCCATGGCACCACCAAGCTGACGGTCGTCCACACAAATGCGTCAGCGGAGGTGGCCAAGGTCATCGCAATGTACGAGCGGTGGCTACAGGATCCGATGGACAGGTACAAGATCGTCGGCCTTGACCTCGAGTATACCAGTGATAGGAAGAGGGCGACGCTTTTGCAGCTGTCCATGCGTAACCACTGCCTACTATATCACGTATGTAGGGCCAAATCTGTATGCCCAGAGCTTCGCGAGTTCCTACACAGGAGGGAGATCTACTTCGCCAGCGTCGACATCAAGAACGACACTCCAAAGCTAGAACGGGATCTCCTCGTTCATGTCGTCAATTACGTCGATCTCCAACATTTGTGGAGGTACCCGGATGGCGGTACGGGGAAAGCCGGCATGGCTAGACTCGCTTCCGACATCATCGACCGCGAGTACGCCGGCATGAAAATCGAGTTCCTGAAGCACCTGCACGAGCGATGGGAGTGGAGGCACCTGGATTACGATGCGATCAAGTACGCAGCCAAGGACGTGTATGTCTGCTACGAGATGCTCAACAGGATCTGGCGGGTGGGTGAGTGTGTTGTTTACCACTACTAGTTTCGCATTTCGTTCCTAGTTTTATCTCGCCTGTATTTTATCTCGCATGTATTTTCTAAGCATTCTGTGTGTAAGAACCAAGCTCGTATGATCCATGTGCTATTAGCTACTTAACCTGTATGAATTACACCCCCCCTTTTGTATGCTCAACATTCATTCTTACAAATTCTGTTTATGACATTTGCATGCGGCAGAATCCAAGACTGACATGCATAAGGTGTGATACAGTCATAAGTCATAACCAAACCCAGATTATAGAGAAGGATACAGTCATAAACCAGATTATAGTTTGACAAAGGTAATACACAGTAGTTCGTAATTTCTCACGTAGTGTACTTATGAAATAACATGTTTTCATAAACACAACAATCATGCACTAATAGTCTACATCCCAGCCTGTTGAAGAAGGCAACCGATCCCAAGATGCCTTCGGTCGCTTGCCCCGGTTTGTAGATTCATCTACGATCCAGCATCTAGGACAAACAACCTGCCTTGGTGGTGGTTCAATGATGCGATGCCTGGAACGAGATTTTACAATCTGGCGGTACAGCTCGTGGCTAACATACCCGTCAATTGCAGCGTACTTCAGATTAGGTTCAGAAAGTGGCTTATCCTCCTAGTAATCGTGCCCCAAACGCCTCCACGAACATCTCGGCCATCTTTCCTTCATGTCAGCGTACCATGGGTCTATGAGTTAGGAGGCAAGAGCGGCCATCCCGGTCTTGCCGCCCTTCGTCCCTAGGATCTAGTAAATTTCCTAGATGTCCACTCTGCACTCCTTTGGGATTCTAATGTTGACAGTCGGGCTTTCAAGCAGTTTACTGTCATTCGTGATGTCAACACTGGTAAATGTTATGTGCTGGTTCACGAGAAAGTCATGAAATAGATCCCTAATGCTTTCGCCCCACCTGCATGAAAATGAATTCAGACAAATAATATAGCAATAACTTTTGCAAACAGACGGTTCAGGAACAAAAAGACAACAAAGTCTACCAGATCCCGCCAGCCCCCTTCTCGCAAAAAGGCTGGTATACGAGGACGTGCCCCTTCATGGAGAGTTGCACCATGGCGATCCTACGGCAATCGCGACTGTACTCAAGGTTGAGACCTACGAACCTGTTTTCTTCGAATTGCAGCCAACTCGTGAAATTATTCAGAGTGTTCCTCACTGTCTGAAGGTCGGTGGTGTAGACGACATCGATCTTCTTCCAGCCATGTACTTCAATGCCGAAGTGCGCAGTTTCTTGCCTGCCGTTGTTTTGGACGTCCGGAGCGTCTATGACTATAGGCAAGAGGGAAAGGATACGGAGGAAGAGGGTGATGCGGTGGTGGAGGAAATGGATGAGGCCGTGGAGGAGAAAGACGATGAGGCCGTGGAGGAAATGAGACGGAGAAGTGAAAGATTGGAACCGTCCTTACCAATATCTGGAATGGTGCACGACTATTCGTAGTAGGGTGAAGATGGCGAAAAACGGCGGTTTTACACGTCGACGCTAGCACTTCCTAAAATTTGTTCTGCGCCACTTGCATGCGGTGGAATCAATTCAAACGTAGGCACGTTTGCGCATGCCGACCTTCACTCACTGACAGGCGGGCCGCACATTTCCCTTTTACGGTTTATTTTTTCACTTCCTCTAGACGGTTCTAGTGCCCGCCCTTAATAATTACGCCCCCCTTATTTTCTTCCATGCGGACGAGAATCGGCGGCGGCGGCGGTTCCTTGCAGATTTGCTCCCCACTCGAACGACTGCCCCCATCCCTGATTCCACCCCTTCTCGAATACATCCGCCTCCTTATCACAATGCCTCCATTAATCTACCGGATTCCAGACTCCATTTGCCGCTATGGGTAGAGCTTGGGGTAGCACCAGGCTGAAGCGAAAGGCATGCAACAACGACGCGGATGGCCAGGGCGACCGCTACCACGAGGATTGGGGATGGCCGAACCTCAGCACCGCGAACGTGCACAGGATCGCCTCGGAGTTGGACATCATCTCAGCCGGCCGCCTCGCTCGCTGCATCCTTGGCTATCACGCGACGATGCAGAACATGGACGAACATCCGTTCGGCACGCCAGGCCTTCTTTACCCCGATAATAGCAAATGGCCAGACGACCGTGATGGCCACGTAAGTTCCAGTATCTAGCTTATTCGTTCAGTCATATCGTTGATTCATATGTGCTGAACTCTCATCGGAATCCTATGTTCCTTTCGTCGAACGTTTTGTGTGCATGCGCGGTTTGAACAAATCGAACCATTTAAGACTATTCCGTACAACGGAAGCTCTGCTCGTACCTGATATTCTGGTATTTTCGTAGTGACACAGTCTTACTTTAGGTGACAGACGAGTTGTCAATTTCGATTTTACAATGGAATGCCTGCTAGGTGATATTCTGTTTCCTAAAATAAAAACAAACATATTAGACGATTTAAGGCTGTTATGCCCCGAGCTGTTTAATTATGATCATCGTCAGGAGTTTGTTCTGGGGGGGTCTGCTCCTACTCCATATATTGAGTATCTTCATAGTGACATAGGCACAATTTAGGCGATATCTGAGGAGACACTCGTATTTAGGCGATATTTTGTGTACTTTAATCTAAAGGTCCAGTTGTCAAATTGTATTTGCAATGGAATCCATGCTAGGTGATTGTACCAACTGACAACAAACTCTGCAGAATATTCATGCAAAACTGATGTTGCTGGATAAGTGGTCGGAATCAGTAGTGGTGAATATCAAGGAAGAAGAAGAGACGGAAATGGGAGATGACCAGAACTGGGTGGGTGGCAACGGCGAGTGGTTGGTCCTTTTATCCTAGGATGGGAGTACTTGGACTCTAAAAAATTGCTATAGTTCGAAGAGACTTGCAGTGCCATCTTTAAAGGGTGTCGGCATTACTGCATTCAACAGCGGGCGGCCGCCGCCCATTTCTGAATTTGCTTACAGGTTCAACATGGCAGAACTTGAGCTCGTGAAGGTACAGCTCCCACATAGAACGCGGGAGGGGGCATGGAAGAACAGGGAGTACGACCTCTTAGCGGTGTTCGACAAGGCAATCACATTCATTAGATGCCCAGAAGACAAGGAATGGACAGTCTTGCGCGATGACTTCTTGCGGCTGGAGAAGTATGTCGACGCTGTCTTCACCTACGGCTACTCTTCGTACAGACCGCAACGCATTTATGCGGTCATTGAACCTAGCGGCGACGTGCGTGTTTGGGAGCCGTCCATTTGGGCTGAGTCATGGTGTCATATAGCATGTAAAATCCCATTCAAAATTCTGCTTACTGACTGTTAGTAACACGCAGGTACCCACGCAGCCCTGCGCATCATTCTAGCTCCGGTCATCGAAGATGCAGTAGCAGATGCTGAACTTGGGACACGGCGCTGGTTCCTGGTACCTCTCAGAGACAACACAGAACATGATGATGAACTCTTGTGGATTCATATCAGGGGAGCACTAAACAGTGTTGGTGATACAATAGAACATATGGGGACACAACTTTCTTCATACCCATCGCTGCGGTGTCACGTTTTCTGGAGGTCCGCATGCCCATCCGAAGACCCAGTAGAGCAAGTCTGGAGCAGAGTCAACAATCTGAAGGGACAATCTGTGTTTCTTGGGATCAACTACCCTTTCTTTGTCGGAGCCCCTGGAGCTGTTGAACCTGTAATTGCTCAGGCAGCCCTGGCCCCTGATGCTGCTGCTGGTGGTGGTGGTGGTGGTGTTGGTGGTGGTGGAGCTGACGAAAAACTAGCTGCTGCTGCTCCTAGTGAAGCTGACGAAATACTTGGTGATGCTGCTACTAGTGAAGCTGATGAAATACTTGCTAATGCTGCTGCCGGTGAAGCTGACGAAATACCTGCTGAGGCTGCTGCCGGAGTCTAGGAAGAACATGCTTGTGTTGTTGCTGAGGTGCCAGCACTTCTAGTGTTGATAGCAGACTGTGTGTTTGCTGCACACTCACGCGCCTATCATGTTGACACTCTAGATCCGACCTGGAGCCGAATCCACGTCGGGGGAAGAGGGCCTACAATTGGCTCATCAGTGGGGTCATACTATTTGAAGGAGAATGAAAGACGGCCAAACGCAGTATTCTGGTTCGTTCCGACGATACCACCAGCTCCAGGGACCTAGTGCTCATACTGGCA